>CAXHSM010000011.1:2792372-2813182 GCA_964019185.1 Maratus speculifer | reverse complement strand
ACACGTGTCTGTGTGTGGGGGGGGGGATCCATTTTTATTATTTCGTGAGAAAAAATAAAGTGGGGATGGGGACAATCAGTTTTTATTATGGCGCGCAAAAAAAACTGGTTTTGTAGAATGTATATTTTAGTGTGTACGTCATAGATGCAAATCAGTTTTATTATGTTCGAAAGATTGTAATACAATTATAATGCACTTGAAACTACAGTAGAACCCCGCAAATCCGGACCCCGTTAATTCGGATCTCCGGATAATCCGGATCGATTTGGAGTCGTGGAATCCGGTCCGAGGAATTCCGGATCGTGGATTTTTTTTTTTTAAGTTTGAGAAGTGGTCGGAAAAATTCCATAACATAAATTTATTTCGACTTCATATTCTGAATAAATAAGTATTTTCTGAAATTTTTTCGGAAGAATTCCTCAAGCTTTCTTATTTAAACTCTTTAATGTTATCTATGAAAGAAACACCTATACATCATTTAAGCTTTGCCAATTCAAATTTTCACACTTTTCTATTTAATACATTTGGAAATGTCATCTTAAGCTCACTGCTTAATGAAGTTTTACTCAGAGCATTGCAAGAAATCAAAGTAATATAGTCCTTATAGACACACTGACTGTTAAGGATCGTGATCCGATCTTTGTCAATCAGTCAATAGGACCTCTATCTATCAATTACTCTTAGAAACAATCTTCTTGAGACTGTTTTCTTATCTTCGTGTCAAAATCCTTCTACAAATCACTTGCGGAAAATTGAAATAAAAGGAAGAATGCTCAAGAGAATGCGTGACCATGGGGCCCTCAAAAATGGTAGAATATGACAAATTTTATAATTACAAAGTAAACATTTTTACTTTGTGTAAGTATTGATTATGTTCAACATAAAGGTGATTTTCTTTGAATATTATATTTTATTTTATTTCATTTGTTCACATTATCCGGATAATCCGGATTTTCGACAATCCGGATTGGGCCTGGTCCCAATCAATCCGAATTATCGGGGCTCTAGTGTATTTTTTCCCATTGGCCATCACGTAATGGAGTACTCTTCATTATCCCTGTGATTAAACTATGCATGTGATTTTCATAAAATTTGAAAAGCCTTGACAACATTAGGCAACAATTAAATATTTTAAATTTCAAACGATTCGGTAGGGTAGTTTTTGCTCTGTTATATGCAGACAGACGGACAGATAAACAGAACAACGACTATGTATCTATATAATTACGAAAGCACTCAAAAATGGATCCAGAGCCAGAAGTTGCATCTCTGGTTAAATTAATCAATACTTTACTAACTGAGGTATCGTGGAGAACTTAATCACTCAGGCATTTATTTTAATAATTATAATTTTAATAATAGATAGAATATTAAATTTCATAAGATTCGATTGGGTAGCTTTTGCTTTGTTATATGCGGACAGACAGATGGTCAGATGAGTGGACTGAACGACGATTTCAGGTGTTACGTATTTATATAATTAAGAACGCACTCAAAAAGGATCCAAAGAGAAAAGTTACATCTCTGGTTGAATTAATCAATATATTAACTGATGTATCGAGGAGAACTCAATCACTCAGGCATCTATTATTCTATTAGAATATCTATTCTAATAATTGTAATTGTAATAATAGAAAAAATATTAAATTTCAAACCATTCGGTTGGGTAGTTTTTGCACTGTTATATGAATGACGGACAGAATGATGGACAAACGTAAGGACTACGTATTTATATAATTACGAACACACTCAAAGGGGATCCGAAGCCAGGAGTAGCATCTCTGGTTGAATTAATCAGTACTTTACTAATTGAGATATAGTGGATGACTGTATTACTCATATCCTGTTCGCACTAGAAATATAAGATATCTTAGATCGCTGTTTTTGAAGTGGTTACCTACCGGAACTGGATGCCTGTTCACATCGAAAAACTTACCTAAGATATCTCAGCGAATGTCACTACATCTATGATCTGAACAAACGTAATGTATCCGCATAAAATAAAGACAGTCGTTACAGCCAATCGATAAAAAAGAAGCTGTATAGCCAACGAGAGTGAGTGGTTGTTCCTGCACCTAGCCGAAGAAAGTTGAAACTTTCTGGGAGAGTTCCAGGCCTGAGATATCTTAACTATCGAGAGTGCGAACAGGGTATCAGAAATATATCAATCCCTTAGGTTTCGTAATCCCATGCATGAATCTTAATCGGTTCGCACCCCATTATTTAGTCAGCTTATTTAATCATAAAAACACTTAAATTTAAATAGAACCAAAGAAAAAAAAATTCTCGTACAAAATCGACTCCGGAATGCAAATTTTGTAAATGAATTTAAGTGGGTGTATATAAAAAATACGGAAATTGTAGTCCGGCACAGTAAAATTCTCATTAAGTGTCATATAATGCATTTTCTTTTGATACATTCTCATAAAAAATATTCTTAGGAGAGTTTTCAAGAGACATCACATCTCTAATGACATAAATGAAGCAATTAAAAGATTTAGAATTTCAGATTGACAAATTCCTGGCATATCAAATTGGGATATGTGCAAAGTAAAGGACTTTCTGGTACACTGTACAATAGGGTGGAGCGAAAAAAATTTTTTTTTGAAAATCAAAAACGGGTAGGTGCCAAAAGTTGCCTTTATACTAGTACATCAACTGCGTGAAATTTTACCGCTGAAAAAAAATGGCTTGAGTCTGCGCTTTTGCTCCAAAAATCGAAATTTTGGGTAAAATTTGTCATTTTTTGACATTTTTTCAAAAAAATTAAAAAATTCCTACAAAGCTGGTTAGTATTTGAAAGTGTTGCTTAGACCTTTATATTTATCTGCTTAACATATTTAAGCTATAAAACAATGTGTTTATTCCCTATAGCTGGAGCAAAACAGGCAACTTTTAGTAAGAAAACAGCATTACCACTCTATTGGGTCATACAACGAATTCTTGTTTTTAATACAGCTCTTGTTTTCAAAACTACCTTGGACATGCGTCGTGGAGGTGGCTATATTTCTATACCACCTGGCCCAACTATTCGATCATTCTACAGTGTTTTATTTATACATTGATTTGTGATTTTCTTTATAAAAAATTGGCATTTTTTCGATGCTTCCACCTTGTTCATCTGTTCTTTGCATCCACATGCTGCTGTAACTATCTTCAGGTATATTTTTACAGTTTATACAAAAAAATGACAAGCAGAGTAATGCACAGGAATCTATTAAAGGGATCTATTCGGCCATCTATTATATTTATCAAACTTACATTCAGTTGATGAATAGTGATTGGAAGTTCTGTTACCACAACTTTTTTTCAGTCAATTGTATTTTTTTTACGTAATGATTTGCTTCAAAGATGATTTCAGATATTTCAGCTATAAGTATGCCATCATTTATTCTACTTTTGCATTTTTTATATGTTGAGAAGCGAGCTGTTTAACGGGATGGTGATCGTCAGCGAGAATTGAATGAAAATTTGTTCTCCATGTGTAAAGCAACCGCTGTTGTAAATAACTTTTTTTTTTGCATTAGTTTTATGCCGTTTTCTAAGTGTTTTCGTATCCAGGTAATTTCCCATTAACTTTTAGATCCTCTTTTTATGAGTGGACAACATTTTATTGTGAAATGTCCTGGGCATAAACATATAATGCATAGTACTTTATGAGGGAATGTACCTATTCTAATCGACTATAAGTGCTCATTTAAAATTAGGAGAATTTTATTTGTCACTGTGAACCATTTTGCATGGGGTAAGCTTAGAATATTGAATCATTCGCTACTTCAACTCCAGTGAATTTCCTCTGCGCCAATTATTAGAGAAGTCGATATAAAACGTTCTAAGCTACATGGATTCACTGAATCAATAAGGAAAATATTTGTCTACGTACTATTCACTTCCTATTGCAATTTATATATATATATATATATATATATATATATATATATATAAAATAGAGAATAATTTTGAAAAATTGTTTTCTCAAATTGAGAAAAAGATACTCAGAACAGACTAGAAATTTCTGTCAGAGATTGCAAAGCTAATTCATAAGAAAAGTTATTTCTCTGAAAGAATGGGGAATAGAAGTTTAGAAAACATCTCACACAAAAGACAGCTCATAAAGTTAATAAAATTTTCCGCTTTATATAAGCACATATTGGCAATCAGCGTCTATATGTTCACTCACAAAATGTATAATCCAAGTTTATACCGCGGGATGTTTTATACCAAATGTACTACACACCTAAATAATAGATCTAAAATCTTATTAAAAATTACTAGACTATGGAAAAACACAGGAAACGACATAAAGCATACTAAAACTTCTTTAGAAATGTTGTTTTACACGCAAATTTTGTTTGCAATTCTCTGTGACGATCGTCATAATATTAAGCAGCCAGCTTCTCAAAATATATTCAATGTAATAAGTACAGTAAATGATGACATACTAAAAATTAAATTCATACAATCAATTTTTAGGAAAATCATTATGTATAAAATGTAATTGATTGAAAAAATGCTGTGGTAACAGATCTTCCAATCATAATGTATTAATTGCATGAAAATTTAATGAAGATAATAGACTGCTGAATAGGTTCAATTAAGAACATACCCAATACATTACTCAGCTTCTCTTCTGTTATACATGGTATAAAAATATACGTACAGCAGATCACACCAGCAATCCAAATCATCCAAAGTCAGTGAATACCAAGAAGAGATAAATTACTTTGATATATAGAAAACTTACACTCGTTTTCGGGAAAAAAGTAACAATTCAATACATAAATAAAACACTGGGCCCAGATGATTGGGTGGTTGAGACGGGTGGGATAATGCAACCACCTCTATGAGTTATATACACAGTAGTTTTGAAAGCAGCTAGGTAAGAAATGCATTCAAAAGAACATTTCGTTGTATGCTCCAATAGAGAGGTTAACGCTGATTTTTCACAAAAAGTTGTCAGATTTGCTCCAATTATACAGACTACAGATATTGTTTTATAGTTTAAATATGTTAAGCAAATAAATATAAAGGTCTAACCAACACTTTTAAATACTAACCAGCTCTGTAGGAATTTTTTAATTTTTTTGAAAAAATGTCAAAAAATGATAAATTTTACTCAAAATTTCGATTTTTGGAGCAAAAGCGCAGACTCAAGCCCTTTTTTTTCAGCGGTAAAATTTCACACAGTTAATGTACAAGTATAAAGGCAACTTTTGGCACCTACCCGTTTTTGATTTTCAAAATTTTTTTTTTTTCGCTCCACCCTACTGTACAAATATCTTTTTTCAAGTATACTTTTAACTTCTAATTAATATTTATAACTCATAAAACAAATATACGAAAGAGTTAATAAATACTGTATTTTATAAATATTTTTTCATATTAAAATACGATTGCCACTAAAAATGAATGTCATTTTCCTGGCCTGCATTTTAGTTCTTTATCGGATATAAGTAGGGCGCTATAGAGTAATTTTTCTTATTTTTGAGATAGTTCAAATCAGAAGTTATAAAATCATAGCAACCAGCAAGAACATTTAAATAATTCTCTGCAAATAATGCGATTAAAGTCTAAGTGATGCAAAGTTTTGTGATTAAGATAAAATGAAAATTTCTTTTTTTAGACATTTTAAAGGCTTTTTTTATTTATCTAATTATTTATATAATTTGCGCAATGGTAAGTTTTAAAATATAAATTTATTAAACAGAAAAAAATTGAAATTTTTTGGAATCCCAATTTAAAAAAAAAATGCGGAGAATTATTCAGTTATTAGTAAATTTAAAGAAATACACATTTATTAACAATTAATGCTTAAAATTTCAGATGCTATAATCAAGTGCATGTTTAACATAGAAAAAAGTTCCTCATTAGGGCTTTCCAATAAAGTTGAAAAGTGCTTATGCATTTGGTTTGTCTGGCCGTCTGTCCGCGCTCTAACTCCTGTAAATATACTTGTATTGCCCTGAAATTTTTGGACGTAATTGACATTTACCCTAGGAGGAATCCTATTGAAAATAAAGTTCCTACCATAATTAGTTTTTTTTTTTTTTTTTTTTTTTTTTTTTTTTTTTTTTACAGGGAAAGTCAAAAGTTTTCCATTATATTACTGCCTAAAAATCGTTTCAAAGGAATCTTAAAGATGTTACCCCCTGCCAAACATATTAAAATTTATATGAATCTACGAGTTGTACTAAAGTATGCATTTCATAAAGTGTGCGGTGAAAATATAGCTATTACTCATTTAGAGGGCCACACAAAAGAATTCCATTACATAATGGTAAAGGAGGGAATGGTGGTGCGACATATTTTCAATATATTAAACTGTTTGTAAAATAAAACTGATATATGTCACTGTGGCTTAATATAAATTATACGATACTGTCTTGTATAATATGAAGTACAAAGCATTTACAGACATACAAAATATTTCAAATTGTATATTATTTTCGAAGTATTTATTCTATGTGTATCCGACGATGGCTGATGGATGATGAAATGCATTTTAATTATGATATGCGCGTTAAGTTTCACTAAATCTATGCACATTATATGATGTGTATAAATGCTATGTTGATATACAGGGCTATCCAAAAGGGTTCACCACAATATGAAACTGAAATATACTAAATATGAGCGTAAATTACTTAAAGGTGGTTTTTTAATAAGTTATGCATTTTTACGCTGATCTGCATTCAGTTTACTAAGAAATGTTTGCAGAATATAGATAAAATGATATACAGGGCCACGCGAAGAATTGGGTAATATTTATGCCTATGAATGATAATCTATGAGAATGTGATTTTAGTAGTTTTAAGAGTGTTTTAGTTTGAAATAAATAATGGCTTAATGCTGACGTGTATTAAATGTAGAAGGTGAACTATAGGGCTGAACAAAAGTATTCAAGTATGTTTCCAATCTATTAGTATAAATTGCTGAAAAAGAAATTTCAAGCTACTAGGTATTTTTTTACTAAACTAAATTTTCCCATTATGTAGTATGTATATCAATTTACAGATCAAATAGAAGGCTGTTCAAAAGTATCGGAAATCATATTTGGCTATATGCTCTTATTTCCCTAAATAACAAAGTTTTGTTAAAGATTTCATGAAGTGTTGCAATGTGCTTCATAATCTATGCTTAACGCATGATTTTTCTGACTTGTTTTAAAGGATTAATAACAGTGTTGGGTATGAATGCGCTCACTGAACGAAAACTCACGAGTTTCGCTCACTATTTGTGAACTTTGAACTGAACTTCGCTCACTATTTTATAAACGAGCGTGAACTGAACGGAAACTCAAAAAATAGACGAGTTTGAACGAAATTTACGTTCAATTTTTTCATAATTTATTTAAAATTTTTCCAGACCTTAGTACATTTTTTCCCTCTTTCAAATGCCATTTAGAGGCCTACACGAGCCTCAGGACGGGTTAAGTCTCGATATCACTTCTCTGGGTATCCTAGTCTTACTTCTTCTGCAGACTCGGGTCGCGCCGAACCGGACCTGGGCTGTATACAATTTCGCCGAAAATAGATATATCCAGTAAACTCTCTGTACAAGGTGGGCTGTGTAAGGCGGAAATATGTCTAAGCCGGAAAGATTTTCAAGTTCCTGCGAATCCGCAGACAGAGTAGAATTTGTCTAAGATGGAATATTGTCTTCTACGGAAAATTTTCAAAATACCGATCGATTCCGCTATAGCCATAGTTTATTCTAATTTTAAATTACCATGATTAAACAATTAAACTATTCGTTAAAGAATAGTTCATATACAATGCTAGGGGATGGGGGAAATAGTATTATAAAAGGTGCTACAAAAATCTGTATCTGACGAAATCCTGTCTTAAACGAAACAATTTCTAGATCGGTGCAAAATGGATAGAATAATCCGTGAAAAAAAAAAAATCATAACACATTTGTAAAAGACGGCGAATTTCTTAATAAAGAACCAGTCTACAATGAATTTTTCTAAGTGTTTTTTTTTTTAAAGATTTACCAGTATAGAAATTTTTATATTTTTAAGCCTCCAATCCGTGGAAATGTGTTAATGTTATTAATATTTCAGATATTTAGATACATTTAAGGACTTATTTTAAAATCAATTTAGTTTACAATAGGATATACAGAAATAAATATGGAAAGACCAATACTTTGGAATAAATGTGCCTATTTCCGCAGCCTATGACCCCCTTTTTTAAATGAAAAACATAAGCATGAAAGGGAAACTGTAATAAGTACTTTTTAGAGTTCCGTATTTAAAAAATTAAACGGAACCATTATAAGATCTCTCTCTTGTGTCTGATTTTTGTCTATCGCAATTGCTATAGACAGCCCTTCCTCTTCTGTAAAATTAATACTAAGTTCCAAACTAGCAAAAAGGAGCAAGTACTAAAGCACAATACTCAGACTAACATTGTTTCGAAGGGTATGCACACAGAATCCAGAGAGTGCAATCGCGTGTTTGTGCCATTTTCAATATTGTACCGACCAAAAGTATATGAAGTTATGCATCGAATTGAACCAAATTTTTTGTGTAAGTGTATGACTATGGCTAATTGGTCCTCCCTGGATTTTAAAAGAATCCGTCGGAAGGGGGCGTTGCAATCGCGATTTCTGTACCATTTTCAATATTGTACCGACCAAAAATATATGAAGTTATACATCGAATTGAACCAAATTTTTTGTGCAAGTGTATAACTGTGACTAATTGGTCCTCCCTGAATTAAAAAAAAATCCGCCGGAAGGGAGCACTGCAATAGCGAATTTTATGCCATTTTCAATATTGCACCACCTAAAAGTTTACGTTCTAGAACGTTACGTTCTAGTAGATAGTTCCAGAACTGAACTAAATTTTTGTATATGATTATTTTTTGGTGAGGCAAGTAGGTCCTCCCATAATTTGAAAAAAAAATCTCGCTATAATACTATTGTCCATCGGCTCGTGCAGAGACGGAAATTCGTTTTTACTCCGATTAATTGACTGAAGTAGAAATTTAAGATGAAAATCAAAGTTGGTATGATATTGAATTGTTATTGTAAAATTATTAAAGCATTAAAATGAGTAACTTTTCTTTTTAAAATATTAAAATGTTTGTATGAGATAGAAGAAAGTTTTGGGAATGGCACATCCAACTAGTTTCCATTCAAATGCCGTTTAGAGGTCTACATGGACTCGGGCGGGTCGAGTCTAATCATTAGTTTTTTGGGTCGTGCCCAGGTCTTCCTTTATCTGAAAGCTCGGTCCAGACTGGATCGGGCTTATTTCTGGAACTGTACTTTATTCTTAAGCGAAGTGTGCACAAATCGAAATTTTTTCACATTGTCTCACAACCTTGCTTGCATGAAAATCATTGACCCGTCCCTGTCTGATTTGTATAAAGATTTGTTTACGGAACAACCTCTTTGGGTCTACAATTTTTGACGAAAATACATATATTTTTAAATTACCCTTATTCTACAGTTAAAATTTTCTTTAAAGAATAATACATGTTGTATTTCTAGAATCACGGAAAAAAGCGCACGGAAAAAAGCGTCCCCGGAAAAAAGCACTACCGTAAAAAGCGCACGTTCACTAGAAAAGATATTTAAATATGTACTTTTCTGACGCATTTCAGAAATAATGCAAATATGTGAAAAAAATTTCTTTGACACCCTCAAGAATAAGAAGGGGGGGGGGAGATTCAGTATTTGCCAACTCAGTGAAACGCAAACATAAATAGTTCAAAAGGCGTTTGCTAATTAGTTTTATAATTTCAAACAAGTTATCAAAATTAGAAAATGCAAAAGAGTTTTTATGTGTAAAAAACTTAATATTATTTTTAATTATATTGGTAACTTTCGTCAAATCTATCAGAAATAGAAAGTGCATTATAGTATTTTTATTAAAGTTTGAACAAATTTGCCAGTTCAGTTTGTAAATTTGCCAACTGTAACAGTACTATCAAACGTTTGGAGGGGAGGAGGCTCCCCCTTGTGCCCCCCCCCCCTTAGCGAGGCCCCTGAATATAAATGTTATAAATAGTTATTAATTTGTTTAAGCTTGTTTTACATATTTTTTAGAATAAATTTATAAATTAACGTTATATATTCTCGGAGCGCATTAAAACGAAAAAGATATGTTTTTTCTTATTCAACCGACTTTCACTTTGTAAGAAGGTCCCTAATTATAGCGTCTTGTCTCACAAACATCTCCTAACTTTTCTCCGAATTAGATGTTGAACAAAGATTACAATGGTCTTGTATCGTCCGTACAATACCGGTACTTCCGTTAAATTTCTCCCAACCCAACAACAAGGGAAGAAAGCGTGTTGGTGTTGACGATTTTTTCGTGTCCTTGACAATTACAAGCTGATAATCAAGTCACCAGTTTAAGGAAACATGTTAGAATCAGAATAAAATGTGGTTCAAAGTTTAATGGGACAAAATAAACCATTTATTTATTTAGAAATATTTTATTCGAGTTTTTCCTCAACCAAGTGCTTATTTTTCCCCAATAACCTATTTTTAACAAAATTTTGTTTTAGATAGATAGAAAATAATATTTATAGATATTTATGGGTGAAACCAGCTTCGCTTAAACATAATCCTAGTTTGAAGATATTTTTAAAAAAATGTCCACAGAAACACATTCTGTCGCTGTGTGTGAAACTCGATGATCTCACGAAAAGTGCAAGAAGAACGTAATAATTTAATCAATAACAGATTTCATTATAGCTTTTAGTATAGTTGCAGCATTACAAATTATTATAATTGAGACATTTAAAAACATAGTTAGTATGATTGGATAGTTCAGGTATATCCCTAAATCTTTGCTTTTTCACTTTTTAGATTTTGGTTGCAGGTATTTTTTAGAATTTCACTTCCATTTTCGGAGCCGGTTTCGAAAACAGGAGTAATTTAATAAAAAATACTTGAAACGAAAAATTGAAAAAGTAAAAATAAGAGCTATGTAGGGACGCACCTTATCAAATTAAAACAATAAATAATAAATAAATAAATAAATAAATAAAAATAGAAATAAAAATGTCGAGATGTATCCTTAGTGGTTCGGGCTACAGGCAGAGGCATGCTTCGAAGTTTAAAACTCTTTCTCCAACAAAAACTAAATCAAAAATAGAGAAAACCCAGTTTAACAGTTTTATATGACCGCTTTTGACGAGTTTTTAATTTCCCCCTCGTGAAAGAGTTGGTTTTATCAGAATCATGTTAATGCAATAATAATTTTTGAAGTCGTATTTGTTTTTTGCTGTAACTGTTGGTCAAATTAATAAATTTTTAATATTAATGTATACATAACATTAAAATGATTTACAATAAATCTATGGGATTTGATAACTTGTAAATTTACGAAGCTAATTTTTTTTTTTTTTTTTTTTTTTACTTTAACTTTTCTTCCTTTCCTATTTTTTCGCTTATTATTATTATTTCTGTAAGAGCTGATTTTATCAAAAAATTATCAATATAGTTGTAAATATTGAAAATATTTATGACAAATATAAATAGATTTGCTATTTGGAGAGTTCGTCAGTTCTCAAAAAAATCAAATTAGTCAGTAATAATTTATACCTTCATCTTTTCTAAGGGTTCCAAGGACATTATCAGAAAATTCTAACATAGAGAAGAATATAATTGGTAGTATTTTTTTAGAAATCGGTGAACGGTGGTGGTGGCGGTGGGGGGGGGGAAATGAATGGAAAAAAGTGACAAAGAACCGGAAAAATGTGACAAGTAATATTTAATAAATATTGAACTTGTCGAAAAGTAAGAGTTAAAAATTAAAGTGGTAACAAAAACTGTATTTTTTATGTTCTGACCATTGGCATTATTATCTTCAGATATTAATAGAATAAATTATGAGAATGACAAAAACCAAAATGTTGTTATGGATGTTATTATTACATTAAAATATATATTTCATTTTAATTATTAAAATATAAATATTAGGTGATATTAAATATTAAATTTCGTTTTATTAGGAAGAATTGATTTAAAAAAATTAAAATATACTTTATTAACTGAAAGTAAATTAATAAAAATAATTGTAAAAATAAATAAAATTAAGTATAAATTTAAATATTAATTAAAAAAATAATAATTAAAATAATATAATTCATTCATATATTACATATTAACTATATAAAATAATAAAATAATTAATCAATATATTAGTATAGTATAAAATAATTATATAGTAATAATAATAATATAAATAATAGTAACAATAACAATAATAATAATACCAATTATTATTATTATATATAATAATTTATATATTCTATAAATATATTTACATAGTATAGTAATAGTATATTTATTAGAAGACCCACTTCATATTTATATATGTTATGTTTAATATCCTTCTATAGTAAAAAAAACTAGCCTTAAAAGGAATGACTCCTGGAATGATGCTGATGTGGAAGATTTCCGGAACTAACGAATCCGGATTGTCCACTCCTTCCATGAGTCGAATAGACCAATCAGGAAAGGGCTCCGTCTATGAATCGCCATATGGGTTACCATAAAGAGAGGAAAGGTTACCATCGCCAACAATCGCCAAATTTGTCGCCAACTTGGCGATATATCGCCAAATTTGGCGACCAAAATTAGTTGTCAAAAGTGACGCCAACTTGGCGATAACTGTAATATTTCGCCAAATTTTTAATTTCTTTACAACACCAGTCGTTTGATATATCATTTGAGAGGTTTGCAACTGCTTATTCATATAATGGATGTCTTGTGTGTTATCCCCCATTCTGCTCCCCAGGGGAGACACATTTTTATTTTCTTTACAACACCAGTCGTGTTACACAATATTTGAAAGGTCTGCAACTGCTTATTCATATTATGGATGTCTTGTGTGTCACCCCCACACTCTGCTCTCCCCAGGGGGGGGGCGGTCACATTTTTAATTTCTTTACAACACCAGTTGAGTGACACATCATTTGAAAGGTCTGCAACTGCTTATTCATATTATGGATGTGTTGTGTGTCATCATTCCACTCTGCCCCCCAGGGGGGGGCACATTTTTAATTTCTTTACAACACCAATTGTGTGACACATCATTTGAGAGGTCTGCAACTGCTTATTCATATTATGGATACCTTGTGTGTAATCCCCCCCTCTGCCCTCAGAGGGGGCGCATTTTGTAATTTCTTTACAACACCAATTGTGTGACACATCATTTGAAAGGTCTGCAACTGCTTATTCATACCATGGGTTATTGGCGAGCGCAGCAAGCAGGGGTAGACAATAATTTGGAATCGCGAAGCGATTACGCGGGGGGTTGGCGAGCATAGCGAGCAGGGGGGCGGGGCCCCCCTAGTATTTTACAAAAAAACAAGACTTTATATTATTATTAAATTATATATTAAATTACATATTAAATATATATTTACATTATACTGTTTATATTCATTCCACAGAGTCTCATAATTCAAATGGTGATTTATTTAGTTTATTTTAAATAAGAGTTAATTTTTCGTGTTCATTATGCATGTTACAAGACAGTTTATAAACTGTTCTCACTGAATTTTTAATTTTGGTAAATATTTATTTTGAATTGGATTTATTAATTATATGTATGTATATATATATATATATATATATATATATATATATATATATATATATATATATATATATATATATATATATATATACATATACAATGTATAATAAAAATGTGTAAAATACGTAAAATAAATGAGTGTGCATATTATTAATAAATAACTTTATTATTACATTAATAATAATAATAATATCAATATAATTATATATTTATGTATATATTTGTATATGTAGTAAAATGTTATGTATTATATTATATTATATTATTTATATTAATCTTCTAATACTATTTGTAATTATAATTATACATAATTATTTATATATTATAATATATTTAATATTTAATATAATATATAATAGTTATTATTATATAATAAAATATATAATAATAATAATTTATAAATATTAAAAAAATATAGAATTAAAAATAAATGTATAAATAAATAAAATTAAATATTGAAAATTATTCTCATTTACAAAAAATTATTTAAGGGTGTTCTCAACTGCTCCACTCAACAAGCGCTAAACGTTTTGACACATTTACAAATTCATTTTTTAACAGAAAGGTATAAAATTGGAAAGCCTGACTATGGAAGCGATTTCGAATAGAACTTATTTTTCCATTTTATGATCATTAAATTACCTATCCACTTCTAACCTATTTCGATGACGTGATCACCCCTTTTCTCTTACTTTTCAACCGGTTTTCCTGCTTTCGTCTGGAAATGTGCTCAGGAAATTGCGTCCGGAAATTTTGAAGTCAATAATAATTACTTTAGTAACTACCTTTTTTTCATTTTTAAAAATCATAATTATTTGTTTCGGTGCAAGGGGGCCCCCGCAAACATTTGTGCCCAGGGCCCCCAAATTCGTAAATCAGTCCCTTCCCTGATAGTGACCAAACCATGTGGGTGGTTTCAGAGAAATTATCTGGAAGTACTTTCATAGATGGAAATCATTCTGCGCTGTTGCGCTGTTTCTTATTTTTCTAAGCAAAATTATAGAAAAAAATTCTCTAAAATTTCAAAAGTCGAGAAAGACAAATTAAGTCATATAAAACTGTATCATATCATATGTAAATCATATAAAACACATATCCTTCATATAAAACTGCCAATGGGCCAGTGGGACAACAATAAAAAGAAAAAAAAACTGAGCTTTCATGACATCTATCTTCAATAAAGTGGTGGGGGGGGGGGGCAGATGAAAACATTTATTTTCCTCTTTCTTCTTTAGTATTAAAAATAGTTATTTCAAACTATTAAGAAATTTAATGATCATAATTACACTATATAAAGAATAACTAAAAATTACAAAAATATGCATGATCAATTTTTCAAAGTATGTTTCTGGCTTTGAATGTGCAACAGCAAGTGAGCAACTTAACAAACACAGGTTTTAAAAATATCTCTGATTTTAAAGAATGCCTTCTTTATCATGGAATTTTACTTCTAAAGTGTTTAATAACAGGAAATCTTCAAAAGAGCGCTAAGATAACCTTCAACGTTCCCCATGCACCCTCAGGCGCCGCATTGGAGAGTCGTGTTGTAATGTAAAGATTCACGCAAACAAGAAGAGACACCCTCACAATAAATAAACTAGTCGTTGGGGGCCACCGTAATACTTACCCATCATGGATAGGCATATGAAAATAAAACATGTGAAAACTATTTATACAATGCATTGCAGTTCATAAACAAAATTTAAATATTGTTAATATGCACTGTAATACTCTATTAATGAATTGCTGATGTACCAATTTCGACAAATTATATAAAACGCCAAACTACTCAAATAATACCGAACTGCGTAAAAGAAACATCCTTATAACTACAAAAATAATTATAATATAAACTAACAGTTTACTGCGTTGGATTAAGCTTCTCATTTTCAATTAAAATATATCTCTGAATTGAAATTTGAATGAAATATAGGGTCATGAAAAATTGAAGAATGTGGAAAACAGAATTACAAATATCTCGGCAACTAATAATCTGATCCACTTCGTTCTATATGCAAAATGCGTGTTATTTTAATGCCTTTTACGTCCATTCCTTAGAACAAAAACATTCGAAAATTTTTATATACCTTTCATCAGAATGAATTTTTCGAGAGTCCAAAAAAAATAGTTCCGGATAATCGAGGTTGCTGGTATTAAATAGGCTTCGTCCCATTCTTACATACTAACTACATACAAAATTTCAAGTCTCTATCTCAATTTGTTCGGGAGATAGAGCGTTTACAGACAGACAGACAGACGGACGGCAAATATTTTTTTCTAAAAATATGTTTTTCGGAATCTCCACTATCTAAAACGTGTAAATCCGTCAGAAAAAATAAATTTCGATTTTCAAAACGATTGCAAGACTTACCCCATACTATGTATGATGGGTAAGTAAAATAAAACAAAAATTGTCTTTTCTGGGGATTAAGGCTAGTGTCAGACGACAGATTATTTTGACGCTTTGGTTTTTCAGTGAAAAATAAACATCTGCGCTACTTCCATCCACACGAGCGTGACCTTTCCGTCAAAATATGCAGACGATTATTGTCTCCATTGATAATAGGAAGATTTTAATTCGATGTTTTTAGTTTAAATAAGATGGATTTTTTGGAGGAAATAAAGTATTCTGTAATTTTTTATCAATTATTCAAGAAATTAGAAAAAATATATGCATACACAGACGGTACTGTGTTCATTCTATGATAAGTGATAGATTATTTACCTGATATTTTTATTTAAAATATCCGAAATTACAGGAATTAAGAATTGCATTTGATGTTAAAAGAAAAATCCACCATCTTTAAGAAATACATATGACTGCAGATATTATTAAAATGGTAATAATTGTTATTCAACTTTCATTCAGAGGAAATTTCTTATTTATTTTATTATTAAATAAATAAATAAACTAAATTGATTTTAAAAAAAAAGTTGCTACAGAACATGATAGCAAAACAAACATCTTAGTTGTATAAGTGAAAAATAGGATTGACTAATTTCTAAAGTGTGAAATTTGCGTTACATGAGTCAAGAAGTATGTGCTACCCCCTCCTCCCCCCGTCCCCCATGAGCAAAGGGTACATTTTTTCCGTTTGGAGGCTGTACGTGCATATATAACGATGGCATAATTTTTTTGGTAAATTTGGACCCCCTCCTCCCTTACGATAGCATACGCTATCATTCCTCGAACACCCTCTCCCTCCATAATGGTACATTTATTAATGTCTAAAAATTTCCTTGAGATTTTGGAGTTTTTTCTTTTGTTTGGAGTGATATACAAATATGGTTACATTTATTTTTCGAACAATTTATTAATTCAGATGAAGAGAAGTTAATAAAATATCACTTTATATATGAAATAACTTTATATCAAACAACATTTGAAAGAGATAATTAATATTTAAAAGTATTATAATTAATATTAGTAGTATAATTAATATTTAACAGTTACAGAAATCATATTGAAAAATGAAAATTTCTAATTAAAATTTATGCATATATTGTATATTTACTTTAAATTTTATTACACTTCAACTGGATAAAGTTGTCGCCATATGCAAGTAGTATTTTATTATTTTACCAGAGAATATTGATTTTGATGCCACATAAAATTTTACGAAGAAAGTGATAAAAATAAAAAAAGAACGAGAAAAGTTTTACGAAACTTAACTGTATTTGCTTTAAAAATGTAAACGAAACTGGCTTTTCTTTCAACAAGGTTTGATTTCAATAATTTTAATTTTTTCAAAATACCTATTTAAAAAAAATGATTCACTACGTTTAGCGTAAAATAGTAAATTTAAAACTTTACAGGAATCCAAATTTTCGGCTGAAGTGTAAAAAATCTAAAAATTTGCCCAAGATTTAACACTGATAGTCAGGGTCAAAACTATTGGGATGGGGGGTGGAGGCACCAAAACGAAGGGACGCCAAATGAAGATTTTGTGTATCAATTTTACTCATGTCACTGTTTAGCATTGTATTGTTAAAATCGTCCTGTCTGGGGTAAAGGTCTGCACGGGCCCATGGCCCATACCCGGCCCGGCCTGCGGGTCAGGTCGGCAAAAAAATTGAATGGACCATACGGGCCGGGCCGATACAAAAATTTAGCGGGGCTCGGTCCGTTATAAAGATTTGCCCAGAAACGATAAAATATGAGCTATTTTAAATGAATATGGCTTTAACGGAAATAACTTGTGGAAATGTATGTCATGAGCCGATTCTTAGTTTGACAGCATCAATGCAGAAATGTAACTTCTACAGTGTAGAGATCGGCATCGGATAGTTAGTTACATTGCGTGCAACGCGGGCTTAATATTTTTTTAGCAGACTCGTGCCGGGCCGAGATCAGGCTTACATTGTTTTCCTACTTGTAGACGAGCTGAACCGGAACTAGACTTAATTGTTCTCAAGAAGTTAGGGCAGGGAATTTGATTTGTAAAATTATTAATAGCGATAAAAAACTTATGTTAACATAATCTATGGATACATACTTCTTAGTGATTATTAAATTCACTCCTCGACAACGTGAAAGTTTGACGCATTTTCTGACTAATTTTTAACAGCAAAAGCAAGCCTGACTATTAAAGGGATTTGGAATCGAATAGCGTTTTTGATTTTCATAAATAAAATACTTGTATTACCTTGTTGAGATATAAGATATTGGTGTCAAATGGTTGCAGATTTTTCTCTCTTGCCATGCTGTCGCTTCCGGAAATTCTATTCAAAACGCTAGCTTTGACAGTATTTTCTTAAATTATTTGTATAAAAAAATGAATAAATCCATTCGATTACATAGTTTCTGAATAAAAATATCTGCTAATCTTATACGTTTCTGAAAAGAAATGAATTTAGATAAGTGTCAGAAAGTAGCTCCTTTGGATTTTAGGAAATTTTTAATAAAATGATATAGAAATATTTCCATAAATCTATTTTTACTGTACAGCTTCAAAAATTACTATGCTTTTAACTTTCTTTTTTTTTCTTTTATTCTAAACTATAGTAACTTTTTTATGAATCTTTATTTGAATGTCGAAAATCTAAGTATCTAAGTAATTATTAATGTTGCTAATGTGTATTTCCTGTAAAATACACTGTAAAATGATCCTATAGACATGTATGCAGTATTCTTTAAAAGAATCTTACTTATATGATAAAAACCTGATTTTTTTAGAAATAGTAGAAATTGTGACCGGCCAGAACGGGCTGAGCCAGGCATGGTTTTACTGATTTCTGTGCGGGCTGGGCCTATAAATGTAAAAATATGAACTGGGCTGGCAGGGCCCGGACTGAACTTTTTGTTTTTTTAACGGGCAGAACCGGGCCTGAAAATTCCGGCTCTGGGGTATGCTAAAGCATAGAAGAATCTAAAAATGATATGGCATAAGGATACTGTATAAAATGATTTTTTTCTTTATTTTACTATTCTTTTTTATTTCCTTTACAAGATTTTATTGAACCAATATATTTGACAAAGCATATTGTTTAGTATCATTTTATGATTAGATGTTTTAAAGTTTAAAATAAGTCGGCTATTAAAAAATTGCTGATACTTTTTTTTGTTTTATTCTTTATATGTTACTTTATACACTTTTATGTACTTAATGTACTTTGCAACGGAAATTTTAAGCGGGGGGGGGGAGGGGGGAGCCAAAATCCATGTTTACCCAGAGCGCAAAAAAGGCTAGTTTCGGCCACGCAGATAGTTCATTTAAATGCAGTCCGGCAAAGCCCAAGAAAAAATTTTATGCAAATTGCAGAACACAATTTTTACAAAAATGTCGATTTTTTGTCATTTTCCCTACAATTAAAAGCTTTTTGGAAAAATATTATACACAGTATATTTCAACTTTTACGCTTTTTACCTACCACTAGTTTTGATCAGAAAAATTTGATTTTCTTAAAATTATATTTCCGATGATTAAGTAAGGTAAATTTATTTGTTAAAATACAGTGGTGAAAAAAAACCCGTAAAACTTGGCTGGTATGGTATACATAATTATACAAAATTATATGCTTGCAGTAAATAGAACCGCTACTGCGATATGATCACAGGCGCATTATGATAATATCTTTGCTGTCCGTTTTTCCATTCCAAATTTTCAAAACTTTATCTAACTTATAATAATTTTAATTTCGAGGTCAATTCAGGCATAATTTAGGTCCTATTTAAAGCCCTTACACAAAAATTCATTTAATATAACAGTGTAAAAAAATCCATTAAATTTACCGCGTAGAAATGTTGCCAGCAGTTTTTTCCGTAAAAATTGCTGTAAAATTAGATGTAATGAAAAAAATTACGTATGTATTACTGCAGTTTTTACGACAAAAACACTGGCAAAATTGCCACCAGCAGTTTTTGCAATAAATTTAATAGATTTTTTTTTTCTACAGTGAACAGGCCCTCTTCTCCAAAATCCAAATATTAAAACAGGCTCCTTCTCCGAAATCCAAGTATTAAAAAGACTCTTTCATAAAATTCTATAGCATAAAAACATACTATTCATTACTGTTATATTGTTAGGTTTAAAAATCTGCAATTTTCAAAGAAAACTAGTTCCCCAGGTTTTTAATTTTAGTAACTGTATTTCATATTTCCTTACAAAATGTTACTTTTCACAAACATAAAATACTATTTACAAAAATTCCTTTTATTTTTCGCAAATCCCACCCCCTCTAAAATAAAACACCTGCAACGACCTCTGAATTTAATTTAATATTCTGACAACATACTAAGACAAAATAATATTACTATAATTTGATAAAGATTATTTTCAGTTTTTTCCTTATAATAATATTTTATTGTTCTAGTATTTTTCATATAAAATCTAATTTATTACAGTAAAATAACTTTAAATGTTTTTTTAAATATGAAACAAAGTTAATTAAAATAGTGTTCCGATAACTTCCTGATTTTCTTCAGATTTTTCTGAATTTTTTATTTTTTTATCTAGAGTGCAACTTACCACTGGTCAATTTATTGTTTTTTCTATTTTTATCTTTAGTTAATTCTGATGATATACCCTACAATATTCTTAATTATACAATATACAATCCTCTCGTACGTCAAAAATTAGTTATTCCACGGATAAATCCATTTCAAACTCTAACGAGAAAATTCCGTGAGGATTGACATAAAAAATTCATGAAAAAATGATAAAGTCAAAATCAGCTTTGAAATAGAAGTTCGTCTGCCCATCGTAATTTAAACTACAGCCTCAGACCATCAGATTCTGCAACG
>CAXHSM010000011.1:2657954-2792349 GCA_964019185.1 Maratus speculifer | reverse complement strand
TCCCCCTGAAATACAGTGAAAGTTAATATTTTATTATCCTGAGTAGTAGCAGTTATATTAGTACTTAAACTAATGAAACTTAATAATACCATTTAAACTACCATTAATATTCTTTATCCAGTCAAAAATGTGTAAATGTCCCTATGTATAACGAAATAATCCGTGGTGTCTGCTAAATGACGCACTTTTTTAAATAACCTGTCCTGTAAATATTTTCTTGTTACTTTTATTTCTTCTAAGCAGGTTTCATTACATTTTGCAAAACATTTGTAAATAAACTTGATAATTTCTGTAAATTTAATACCTCCCCCCCCCCCCCAAAAAAAAAAAAAAAAAAATCCTTTTATTGATTTTTTCTTAATCAAACAGGCTCCAACACAGATTCCCTCTTAATAAAATAAGTTCCTCCAAAAAATTCCATCTTATAAAAACATATTTTGTTTCATTAATAATTTCATTAATTATTTTGTTCGTTTTTTATCTGTAATTTGCAAACAAATTCACTTGAAAGAGAAATCTTATGATCTTTTATGAAGCTATTGTAAATAATTGCTTTCTTCGAATTTACGCAACTGGATTTCATCTTTCGTTAGAAAGTATTATGGTTACAAAAATATAATGAATTTATAAAAATAGTTTTTATTTTTCACAAAATGGGCCCTAAGGGAAAAACCCTGCTTCCACCCCCTTTTCAAACAAAATCTGCTTGGTCATCCATTTCCTCTATATTGTAGGTACGCAATACCCCCTAGGCAAAAGAAATTTCTCACATGCCTCGGGCACCGACACACATTTTCTCCCATGTCCCATCATTCTTTTAGATTCCTCCCCTTCCCCTCACGATTCAGTGGCTTGAGAGCCAAAATACATTAATTTCAATTTGATGTGACAACACCTTTGGCAGGTTAACAAATTAGGTACAAATTAGGGGGAAACCCCTTCTTGCTCCTTTTTGGGTTTTTGAAAAAAAGTAAAACTACCGCCATTTTGTTGCGTTCGCTTTTTCCCTTTTATCAGCGGAAATGATTTTCTTTCGTCTGATTGATTGCTTTTTTGAAAGCTATACATTTCCCTTTGAACGTTATTTTATTTATTTAATGGTTAGTCCCTTAAGTATGACTTGCGTCTGGAAGTGACACCTGGAAACCACCTGCAACACCTGTTCTAGAAAGTAGGCTCCTTTATTTTTGGAGTAACTAATGTTACAATGTTTCTTTAAATAAACTATGCAACAATGCGCCAATACAAAAAAGAAAAAGAAAATAAAAACTTTTAACTAAGCATCATTATTTGAAGTTAGTTCAAACTTAAACTAAAAAGAATTTTTGCATAGAATTTAAAAATGAAAGTGTTGAAAAAATATTTCATATACTAAATTATTATTCTGCAACATTTTGATTTAAATTATTTTAAGGGTGTATTCTAAAAAAACGCTTTTCCACCTTCAACAGCTCGAAATTTTCCAAAACAATTTCAGACATATTTTTAAAAGTAGAAACATGAAACTTGCTGAGAGTATTTTTGAACGATGTATAAGGTGCCGTGTGGTGTCATTTTACGCTAAATTCATTAGAAATTCTTTCATAAACAATTATCTTCTCAATATGACCCATTTTTTTGTTCACAGATCTCACGCTTCGGAAAAATTGGTTCAAAATGCCGTTTTTGATTGATTTCTTTTGCAATATTTTCTGCATTTATCAAAGTATCGACAATTACGGCAGCTTGTGTACGTTCTAAATAAGACAATTTGTCAGTTTGATGCATATGAGAGCAAAAATGAATTTAAAAATGAATCGAAAAATAAGCAGTTTGAATCAAAATACATCTTTAAAGCTGTTTTTGAAAAAAAATAATGCTGGACAATAGTAATTTGGACAATAAAAACGGTGAATAGGTTAAATTTCTTCCCACTTTAACATAGCTATTTTTATTAATTAAATATACTCGGATTGCTATGAAATTTTCATACGTTATTGATGTTTACCCTAGCACGAACCCTATAGTGAATAAAGTGTCTACTATGATTAATTTATTTACAGGGATAGTCAAAAGTTTTTCGATACATTACGGTCTATGGGGGAAAAATCATTTCAAATGAATTTTAAAGGTATTACACCCTGTCAAACATACTCAAATTTATATGGATTAGTAGAGTGCACTAAAATAGCATTCTGTAAAATATGCTGCGAAAATAATAGTTACTATTCATTTACTGGTCA
Source organism: Maratus speculifer (assembly GCA_964019185.1). Lineage (NCBI taxonomy): Eukaryota > Metazoa > Arthropoda > Arachnida > Araneae > Salticidae > Maratus > Maratus speculifer. The sequence goes on along the minus strand of CAXHSM010000011.1, from coordinate 2,790,127 downwards.
TTACATTACTCAGTCAAAATAATTCCATTATAGAATAATAAATGAGAGTGGTGGGAATTGTTTGCGACGCATTTTAATTATTTTAAACGATTTCAAGTATCATACAAATGATAAACGCCGCTGAGACTTAATATTTCACGTATAATATGAAGTGCATAATATTTACAAGGACACACAAAATATTTCAAATCGTATATTCTATCCGAAGTGCTGTATATTATTGATGATAGCTGATGGATGGACGAAGTGCATTTATTAAATAATATATGCATTTTTGCGTTGAACTCCTCCCAGTTTAATAAGAAATACTTGTAGAATATAGATAAAATGATATACAGGGTCACGCAAAGAATTATCTACGTGGCCACCCAAGCATGATAATTTCTGGAAATGTGATTTAAGTTATTTTAAGAGTGTTTTTGTTAGAACTAGATTTTAGCAAAATACTGGCGTGTAATAAAGATACTAGGTAAACTACAGGGCTGTAGAAAAGTATTCAAGAGTGTTCCCATCTATTAGAATAAAGTAGAAGAAGAAATTTCAACCAGTTAGGCATTTTTTTACTAAACTAAATGTTCCATTAAATAGTATAAATGCCAACCGACAGATCAAATAAGGGTTGTTCAAAAAATATTGGAATACATGTTTGGCTATCGACAGTAGCATTTTATTTCTCTAAATAACGAAGTTTTGTTAAAGATTTTAGGAAATGTTAGAAAATGTTTCATAATCTATACTTAATGCATGATGTTTCTTGTTATACATGCGTAAAATTTTTAGACATGTTCGAAATAGTGTTTAGGCTCTTTAATATAGATGAAAAAAACTACTAGCTTCATCAAGGATATGCACAAAATCCCACCGCTCTGTTTTATAATTGTTTTATTTTAACCAAATTTCTTTTAGAGAAAGAGAGTTAAAACATAAAAAAAAAGATTCAGTTTTTGCAAATATGATTTTCTTAAAAGAACTCTTTAAACCCCCCCCCCCCCTCCCCATCATTTGAAAATCAGAAATTATTAGGTGTAATAAGTATTCTCTTTAACAAACAAAAAAATTACAAGTAAGGTTTTAATCAGGGTTTGTATGAAAACCGGTTTTTTTGAAAAAAAAAAAAAAAAAAAAAAAAAAACGGAAATCCAGGTTTTTGTTGGCTTAAACCAGGTTTTTTTGGTTTAAACCGGGTTTTTTTCATTATTACTTAAATAGTATTTAGCAAGAAAAAAAAATTGAGTTTTAGAAAGTCATGATGTTAATGTTAAACATTCACACTGGTACTTAATCACTGGTACTGGCACACTAGCTCTCAGGTTTAGATAGTTTGTGAGCTAAAGACTAAAGGGTGAAAATAGACAAAACGTTTCATTCAAACTTTAAAAAGTCTTTAAAATATATTATTCCTAGAGTTGCTTAAAAAATCTTGCATGCTCTTAATAAATGCATGTCAAAAAAGTTTTTTTGGTGGAATCAGAATAAATTAAAATTATAAATAGCATTCAGAATACAATCTACGTTTTAATATCTTTCAAAAATCTATAAACATGTACAATAAAGAATATTTCAATTCATTCTTCTTTAATGCCTCATTCCTTTCAATCATTAAATATTAGTACAATACGAAGAGAAAACCCGAAATATAATCTTAGTACTGGGGCCCTTTTTCGTTCGGACCCCTAGGCTTCACCCTATTCAGCTTAAGGAATAATCCGTTTCTGGTTATGCCTGCAAATATCATGATTTATGTTTTAAAAACAATCTGAACATACTAACCTAAAAAGTCTAATACTAACCTAATGTAAAATTTGCATGCTACAATTTTAGATAAAAATAGTTATGAACAATAATACTACCATGGAATCATATTATTTGATCTGATCGTTTTATTTCACTAGCTTTTAAAGTATGTTCAGGTAAACATTTCTAAAAGCTTTATAATCCAATCATTCGAGATATTGGTAAAGAAAACGTTTTTTCAACAAATCTCGTTAATAAACTTACCTATGAATTCAGTTTTTATAAAAATATCAGGGAAATAAATCATAAAGAAATGATATATAAAAGTTATAACTATTTTTCTGGTCTCTACCAGAATTTATGATAGGCTCTATCGAAACATAATATAAATTTAATAGCCTGTTCATCAAGAAAATTAAAAAAGTTAATTTGTACGAAAATAGATCAAACACCGAAAGATGAATTAACTGGTCTTTATGAGATTCCTTTTAGAACTGAAAGCAGTAGAATAATAGAAAACGTAGTAATGACAAAAAAAAAAAAAAAAAAAAAAAAAAAAGAAAAAAAAAAAAAAAAGAAAAAGGATTCATATAGCAGCTATTCATAAAGAACATAAAGCAGGTATAAAATTTTATTGCCAATCCATATCTCTCTCACGTTTATGTTTAATCAGAATATCACAATAGATTTTGATAATACAAAAATTATGCACCCAATATCCAATTACTCACCAGGGTTCCCAGCATCATGGAAAGTCAGGGAAAACTGGGAAGTCATGGAATTTAAAGTAGTCTTGGAAAATCAGGAAAATTTCAAAATATACAGAAAAAATCAGGGAAATTACAAATATTTTCTAAAAAGTCATGGAAAAATCTTGGGGGGGGGGGGGTGGGGATGAGATAAATGAAAAATGACACGACATTCATCAAATAGTAACAGGAAGAAATCTCGAAACTCATCAAACAACTGGGGTGAAAAATCAAATTTGAAGTATGATTGCTGAAAAAATTTACTAACTTTAACAAATTGCAAAAATAAGTAAAAAAATTTTCTATTTGCCAATATGATCAGAAACTTTTTGAGATTTGGTCAGGGAAAGTCAGGGAATTCGCCAGTCATGTTTTGCTGGGTACCCTGTATATATCACTATCAGAGAATCCATAGAAATCATGTGTAAAAATAATCAAATACTATTCAGTGATAGCCTATCATACATTATCTTTAGTGTATGGTTATGTGTACTATCCTGAAAATAAATCCTGAAAACTTGAACAAAGTGACATATTAAAGTTTATAATACGGCAGTTAAATATTTTCGTTTACGAAAGTACTAAGAATTTTTAAATAAAATGTATATTTTAAATTCTCGTACAATTTATTTTATTATTTTACTTGCATTTCAAGTAAATAAAAAAAAAAAAAAAAAGAGAGAGAGAGCTTTTAAAATGTCATGTGATACATATTTTAAGATTGAATGAAGGTAAAATATTGCATTGTACCTTATGCTTTAATTTAGAAATCATTCTTTTAAAAATATTTTTGTTTTGAACAACCAATAATGCATTTGGATCAAGATAAAGTAAAGTTTCTATAACTCTTCCTAAACTGTATCATTACTAATCGATTTATTAAATTAATTTTATAACATGTTATTTTAATAGTAGTTTAAAGTACAGTCGGAGTATAAATTGTTAAAGTCTGTGAAAGTTTTACTTTCGAATCAATACTCCCCCCCCCCCTTCCCCTTTCTATTCTTCCTTCTCTTTTTCGGAAAAGTGTGAAATAAGCAAGCTTATAGTAATTGCTAAAAAACTATGTTCTTGAAATGTGTACTGGTGTTCTGTTTTTTGCTACAAGCAAAATTTTTCCCGAAAATGCCGTAGAAGTTGTCATTTCGATCCGAATATTGCAGGAAAGAGAAAAAATCCCTGTCTGCTTGGCCTACAGGCGGAGGTTGATTTCGAAGAGAAGTGTTCGTTTCTTCAAAAAATAAAATAAAATAAATAAATAAATAAATAAATAAATAAATAAAATAAAATAAAATAAAATAAATAAAAATAAAATAAAATAAAATGTGATTACAGATAAACCCAGTTTAACAATTCTATTTGGTCGCTTTTGAAGAATTTTTAATTTTATTTTTCATAAGAGCAGGTTTTATCAGAATCATCTTAGGGGAAATTCAGCTCAAAATGCCCAGTTTGACAGTATTTTTTAAATGCATTCTGACTTTATGAATAAATCAATATATTTATAATTTAACAAGTTAGTTATCATGTTAAATTATCCGTATTGATAATGTAGTTTATTAAAGATTTTAAAATATACTGTTAATTCTTCATTAGTTGATTAATATAATATTGTCATGATAGCTTGTTATTTTAAATTTCTAATGAATATAATTTGTTTATAAAGTATTTGTCATCCTTTTATAAAAATAAATTATATTTACTTACGATAGATTTACTTACTTGCACACACACACACACACACACACACACACATATATACATTTTTACTGATGGTAGTTTTGGGGTCTAGGTCTAGGAAAATACATTCTGCCTTTATCAAAAAACTGACCAATACGGCACATTGTACAGTTCCTAAAAAAGAGAACCTGTCAATTGGATGCCTTTGAGGACAAAAATGGATTAAAAAATGCGTCTGGAAAAAAAAAAAAAAAAAAAAAAAAAAACAGCAATTTATTATTTGAATACTTCAATTTTCAATCATGATCACTTTAGAACATCTGTTCAAAATGACATTTTGACAGCATTTTTCGAAATATATTCCTCTTTATTAAAAATCTGGCAATTAGGTCACATTATGTAGTTCCCAAATAAGAGAATCTGTATTTGGATGCGTTTAAAATCAAAAAATGAATTTTGAAATAAGTCATAATATAAGAAGTTTGAATTTAAGATTTTCAACTTCAACTCCTATTATTGTTTAATTTATTTTTGCTATAAGAATTGATCCTACCAAAAACTTGTCAGTATAAAAGTTGTAGATACTATTAAGAAGATGTATAATAAACTTATTCGGATTTCATATCTTAAGAATTGAGATGTTATTGATTTTTTTTCTTTAATACCCTCACCCTTTTTTGTTTTCGTTTTTAATTTTTCCTTTTTCAATAAGAGTTACAAGAGTTACTCCAATCAAAAACTTGTTAATACAAAAGTTTTAGACGATATTAAGAGTATTTATAAACAAAATTAGTTTAATTTGATATCTTGAGAATTGACAAGTTTATGAGCTTTTAATTCCCAAAAATTCTTTTTTTTTTTTTTTCGCTCCTTGAGCCCATCTTTAATTTTATCAAAAATCTGTCATGCATAAACATTAGGCCCATTTTTTAGAAGTAATATAAACTTAAAATTGATTCGATACCTATTTTAACTAAGAAATTATTATTATTATTATTATTATTTTCACAAAACCCTTCGCTATTTCTACTCCCTTAACGTGACCGTGATTTTATTGTATCAGTTTGGGAAAAAGTTATATGTATTTATAAATAGATAGATAGACAGACAGATAAACGTTTTTACTAATGGTAGTTTTGGGGTCTAGGGGTCATGATCGGTGTAGATCTGCAAAAAAATTTCTCAAATTCCAACATAGGAACGATCGCAATAGGAAATATTTTATACGGAATCTATCTAAAAACGGAGAAAGAGAAAGAGAGACGATTAATTAAAAGATCATATTAAACTTTATTATGGATTTAATTTGAATTTTTTAAAATAAAAATTGCATTGGAATATGCTCGATTATTTATGTCACTTTTTAAGAAGAAAATGATTCCAAAATGTGGAAAAATGGACAATCAACCCGATAAAGGAAAACGAACGAAGAACCTTAACAAATAATGAAAACATTAAAAATCTGTCCCATTTATCAATTTTATATCACCATTTTTAGAAATAAGCACATTTTTAATAAACATTCAGTAGCTTAAAATAACGGTTAAGATATGAATTCGAAAAGAAAAATTTATTGAAGAAAATATTATTTAAATCTTTTATGTCGTCAGATTTCACATCATTTTTAATAAAGTTTCGAATTTTGGTAAAGTCTAAATGTTTTCTGTACTAAAAAAAATTAAATTAAAATTAAAATTAAAATTAAAAAATTTAAAAAAAAATTAAAGAAATATAAGAAAAAGAAAAATAATTGAAAAATAAAAATTTCTCTCTACAAATTTTCGTGTATTTTTAGACACAAAGAGCATAACAGTGAAAGACATGGCAAATAAAGTATCTGTAATGAAATAGGATTTCTCCTCTTTGGATAAATGAATTGTATCTAGAGTGATATTCGGCTTTTATCTAATTGCGACGTTAACCAGGTTGTCGCGCCCCGAAATTCCATTCAAAATATAAGCTTTGTTCGCTTTTCCAGAAAAATCTCAAGCCTTTATCGGAAAATTAAAAACATTCGATTTAATGGCTTCTGATGAGTAAAAGTACTTACCATTCTCATTCATTGACAACCAGAAATTGATTTAAGAATATGTCGGAAATTACACAGTTTTGATTATGAAATCAACGATTAAATCATGATTTTACCGAAAAGCACAGATCGTGTTTGCAATTTGAGGTTTAATTGTTTTGGAAACTCAAAACTATTGGTGACTATTCATTATTTGAGCGCTGACGAAAAAATTATAAAAATCCTGTTTAAATCGAAAAAAAAAAAAAAAAAAAAAAAAAAAAAAAATCGGAGCTAAATAAAGAAGAAGTCTGATTTTTAAAAATATCATGATTTTTTACATCCTAGTTTAGAATAGGAAACAAACGTAAATGTTACTTGAAATCGTTACTTAGTACTGATGCATTCGTAATTTAAACTATACTGAATACTGTCATAAATACTATTGGCCCCACCAGTGGTAGAGAAGTTCTGACCTCTCAACTGGTAGATGGCAGGTGCTGGGTTCGACCCAATCGCGACCGTCGGCCTAACCGTTCGGAGTTTTCCGTGTTTTTTCTTCGAACCTTGGATTTCCTTCCGTAAATACGGGTTGGGTTTCCTTCGAAAGGCCCCCACGGAGGGCATCCCACCCCTTTAGGGCCCATATCCCACGTGTAGATAATTAGTAAAATAATTCAAACCATAAATACTATATATGATGCAAACACATAGTTAAAAAGTTGTAACTTTTGCTGCACCGTTACTCCACCGTTTTTATAGAATATCTGTATTTTGACCTATGATAATGCTCCATAAAAAAGAAGTCATTGTTTTTTATAAAAGCGATGGTTTGACAATGCAGCGAAAATTTCAAAATTTAGCAGTGCAAGAACTTTACTATATGCACCTGAGAAAAATAGACGATGCATAACTTTTTATTGGAAGAGTTTCTGAACAGGATTTAAAGGCTATTTGTTTTCAACTGCTTTATTGAACAAGGATTCGCAAAACGGTTAAACATATTTGCAAATTATTTTTTTAGCGGAAATATACATAAAACTGGAAGGTCTGACTATAGAAACGAATCGGAATCGACCTGTATCCTCTGTAAGGATTTAACTGCTGTAAGAATCTAATTTGGCTAATTAAAGCTAGACAATGGATTGGTACATCGAAGTCTGGTGATGGGGGAAGCACAAAAAAGGATTAAGGTCCTTTTCTTCCTGTCGACAGTAAGTCTAGCGCGGCCTTTTTCATGTGACATTAGCATATTAGTTACGGCTACCATTGATTAATCGCAGGACCTCCCTGAGGGCCAAGAGTCGGAGGAAATAGTTTCACTATTCCCAGACGGACGATGGCAATCTGTCGCCAAGGCGTATCCCAGCTGAACCAATAACTTTGATCTGGGAGGGGCCAGAAGGAGAGTTGCTCTCCTGATGGGGATGAGAGAGAAGTTGGAGATGATTCTCGATGATGGAGCTCGCTGTAAAAGGCGTGTGGAAATTTTTCATATAGAACCCAGAGTTCTACGAACTGTATTATTTTATCTATACCTTGAATAAAGAGATTTAACATGGAAAAGGATTTGCATCACTCAATTGCTACCAAATTATACTAAACCGAATATAGTGAAGCAAATTCCTCACACCTCATTTACAAATTATTTTTTTTTCGCGGAAATATACATAAAACCTGGAGGCCTGACTATGGAAGCGAATCGTAATCGATCTGTATCGCCATTTTTTAATGAATAAATGACTTGTTAAGTTACAAGCTATTTTGATCACGTGATAAATACGTTTTCCAACCCTGTTTGAGTGAGTATTCTCCTTTCTTACAGAAATTCGGTTAAAACGCCCATTTTGACACTATTTTCTTAAATATCTATTGCACTTGCAAATAAACCAGAAATTTTTTTTTAATTAAAAATTATTAATTTATAATTTTTTAAAATTAATAAATAATAAAATTTATTCAAAGTTAATACAATTTATTTTAAATTAATAAAATTTAAAATTAAAATTTATTAATTTTAAAAAATAATTAATTTAAAAAAAATTTAAGATTTTAATATTATTTTTTCTATTTTTCTTTAATTATACAGCACTTTATAGAAAATTTGATGATTTAGATAATTTTTGAAGCTTGAAAATAGCTTAAAACTTATATTCATGTAGCAATGAATTATAAACAACATGCGCAACCTTTACAACAACATTAATATGCTGTTCGACTCTTTATTCATCTTATGAAAATATTTGAACAATTCAGGAATAGACCAGAAACTAATTGCGGAATTGTGTTTGAAATATTTATGTAACAGAGGTAAACGAAAATATATTTATCAAAATAAGAAAGCAAAATGTACATCTGTACAGTAAAATGTAAATCTTTAGAATTAAAAAATTTAAATAAAGTAAATCCCACTTGATCTATAATTGACTTAAATACACAAAATAATATTTTAAATGAAATATGAGAGAAATATGATACTATTAAAGTTATTTTATTATTATTAGAGGATTTTGGTTCATAGGAATATGCAGGATCATCGCTGAGACTTTACATTGGTTGGGTGGGGGGGGGGGGGGAGGAATTTAAATTGTCAAATGAAATTATATTTGGAAATTTTGCCAGGTCTATCGGAAATTGAATGTGTGTTATAACTTTTATTAAAGTTTTAAAAATATTTGGCAATTTTTTTTTAAGTACAACAGCATTCTCAAACTTTTTTTTTATGGGGGGGGGGGGAGGCATGAGTGAGGGTCTTGATAATTCATGTGGAATTTATTCATAATTTCAGACATATTTACTTCTTAAGGTGGCTTTTTTATTTATCTAAACTTTAACTTTTGATTTTAAATAAAATAAACTTTGCCTAAGGCAAAATCGATCAAAATCTGATTTTTTTTTTTTTTTTTTTTTTTTTTTTTTTTTTAACAGTAGACAATATTTTACTTTAGACAATTCAATTTTTATTCTTATGTCTATAAATTCACAGAGCATGAAAATCTTTTTGAGGATGAACGCAGAGTTCGCATTACAGAAAGTTATTGTATTTCCATATGCAATTTTTTTCTTTCTTTCTTTTTAATATAAAAATTTCACTTCAAAAATTAATTAATATTCCAATTGATTGTAAAGTTGAGAAAACCAGACAATGAATAAACTGATTTTAGAAAAATGGGATTTTGAGATCAGTAGACAAATCTATAAATTATACAAACAAGCCATCATTGTACATCCTTAATTTTGTTCTCCGGAAATTTTTATTTTATTCGATTTCTTATTATAAACTAATAATATTTGGAATTTACAATATAAATAAAATGAAAAACACACCTTGCAAGTTAAGTGATTTTGGTGCAATTATAGAAAATTGAGACATGTAGGCACCATTTATAGAGATGAATTTGGATAAAAGTTTGGAGAGCTTGACATTATTGTCAAACTAATGTTTGTTTATTTCTTGTTTAAGGATTTTCTCAAATGCAAATTGGCTAGTTTATGACCCATTTTTAAATTCATTTTTGTTCATAAACGCATCAAATTAGCAGATGACCTTATTCAGAAATGATCCAATCGAACTGTTTTTTCTTTTTTGGAAACAAACACCCAGTCAAATTTGGCATTTTGAACCTAATTTCCAGATACGAAAGCGCAAGAAAGGAGGAAAAAAATCATTTTCCTGAGAGAATAATTCTTATAATTCCAGTTGTTAATCACTTACCGGAAACAACTATTCGATTACAAAAATATTTTGAATATGGTTGTGTCTCCAGTTAACACGGTTATATAATTAAAAGTTAATGAGAAAATGTCTTTTACAACTAGACATAGTCTAGCAAAGAAAAATACTTTTCTAGTGCTGCCTTAATCGAATTCGACCATGCGATTGTCGTCATGTTCTATAGGTGGCTGACCTACTTTTCATTAAAAACTACTGTTCAAAAACTTTAATATGTGTCTTGTACACATGTTCAATCCATGCTTAAAAATTCAAGTTATTTACATTATATGATATTTCCAGTTCTACATTTACTTGCATTTTAAACAAATTCGGAAGATATTATTTCAAATAGATTAATAATATGAAAATATATCAGCTTTTTGATAAAACTTTTTTTAAATGTAGAACTAAATCATATTACCCTGCTTCGCATTATACTTTTTTCGGAAAGTGTAAATTAAAAACCGTTAAATAGACATAATTAAACAAAAAATAATGATATTTATTCATATTTGTCGGATAGTATGATTTACTTTTTCTTTACTTGTCTCTCCGTAGAATTAAAAATATTCTAAAAGTATTTTTGAGAAACGCAGTTGAAAATTAGAATAGCAAAATAAATTAAAAACTTCAAGACTTAAATTTTAATATTGTTGCAGTTCTATTGCTTGGCTCTCCAATAATAAGAAAAATAAGACTGTTTAAAAAATCTCTTTCATCTACTTTAAAATAATTAATATTTTGTTTCTAAGCATTATTTTATATAAAAATAATATATTGCATTCCATTTCATTATCCTACAGATGTATGCAACGAATATAACACAGTGATATACTAAAAAACATACATATATTTATCCTTAGATCTGTGTTCTAAACAACTTTTAAAGCAAGATAAGAAAAAATATTCACATGGCATGCACTATCGGGCACCAAGGTCAGGGGTCGTATATCAAGTTATTTTCCATCGTGTAGAAACGTTTCTATCAGGGAACCCTTAATGTTTTTTTCAAGGTAGAAAATGACATGTGTTCCGAAAGTAAAAATCTTTAAACGCAGTCAAAAAATGGAGTATATAATGGTCTGTTTTTTCGCATTTCACACTTCCGCTTTTACGTTACCGTACATACCGTTATCAGTATACATCATTAATCATTCCTAATTACTCCTAAATTCTCACACTCTGACACAGCATTCTCACACTTATGACGTATCTATTTTGGCTATTGCGGGAATTCGCCCCCCTCACAGAGGCAGCTCAAAGATTCAAAAGAAGTCCGCTATCCCATCTCCATTAAAATGACTGACATTGATTATCTATTGCAAATTTTTTCAACTTCACAGAAGGTTTAATGATTTATTTTGTAAATAAACAAATTTAAAATCCAAATTTAATCCTGGTACAATTAACAGATTATAGAAATGCCTCGGCATATTTTAGCTGTGCGTAACATAATTATTTAGGATGCCATGTCTATGCAAGAGATGGATAAAAGTTTCTCATGGGTTTAGTAATCTGGCGGTGGGGGGGCGGGATATATCATATTTTCTATAGAGTATGAAGTAAGCAGAATATATGTAGTTCATTTATAGGACTGCTACGAATTGTAATTGCTGGAAATGCATTTTCAGTTGTTAGTACATTTTTAAGCTTAACCCTTTTGGGTCTAGTGTACTATTAAAATAGCACATGTCTTTTTATGGAGTATTATTTTGTTTTAAGAAATATACTTTTCATACTGTTTACATGTAGTAATGTTAATATGTATGTCTATACATTTACTATATGACTTCATTTATATTTAGCCATTTAGTAATAATAATAATCATAATTTTTTGCTTAATTATCTTTGCATCGTTTGCGATTCTTTTATTTTAAACATATATTCCACTCATTAAATTTAAAATAAAAGTTATTTTACTGAAATAATAATGTGTAATAAAGCACGAAAAGTATTAGAAAGTTGTAATATAAGATAAATCTTATCGTAATACAATACTTTCTAATTATCGCCGAAATTTTTTCTTTAACCTAATGTCATATGAATATTAAATGTATAGTACGCAAAACAACATGTATTATCTTTCAGACAATGAAATATTCGTTAAACACTTATTAATCTATTTGGATAGCTAGTGTCAATGTTATTAATGTAAAAGTATTTTTTTTCTAAAAACCGGGAAAAAAAAAAAAAAAAAAAATCGGACTCTAAAGGATTAGTAAAAGTTCAGTGCATTACGTGGTCAGTACAGATTTCATATCAAACTTATGGATTTTATATATGATGTTTATCAAGTGTATAAACAGGTTTAGTTAAATAAATAAAAGAAAAACAGTATTGATGTCTGTAGGAGGTTTCCTGAAAATGCACATGAACTGTTTCAATCGTTTTCCAGCTGATTTAAATTTTAACTTCCCTGTGCGATACGTTGAAACAACTATCGGCCATATATACGATAACACAAACGAATTCACAAACCTTTTCTGTCGTGGACAACAATTCTTGAAACTAAATTTTAAAAAGTTTATTTGAATATTTTATTTCATTTAATGGAAAGAATGAAATTTATTAACATAATTTTACTAATGTTAGAAAATGTTTCCTAACCTAATCAATGCAGACGATTTTGTTTTTGTTTTATTTGCTCGATAGTTCTCGATATTCGTAATTTATTTTGCTCGATTGTTTTGCGATATTTGCGCTTAATTTTGCACTATCTTTTGAAGATAATCGCGATTCATCTTACTCGATCATTTGATGAATTTCATGATTATTTTTTTCATTCACGGCTGGTAAAATTCCTATAACAAAATTCGTGATTTATTTTCACGACTGTTATATTTTCCTTGATCATTAGACGAATTTTGCTGATTATTTTGATTGATCGTGACTGATTCCCTTGTTTTGTGTAATGTGTGTCCACTGAAAGACGAAATTCTAGATCACTTTCAGTGACTAATTCATACAATTTTCTATTTGCGTGATTTTATATTTTTTGCTAAAAAAATCAATATAATTTTCAAAAACAGTGATAAAAAATTTAATTTTTTCTGTGATCATTTGACGAAATTCGCAATTTCCCCCTCAACCGATTGTTAAAAATAGCAATTGTTTTCACGACCATTTACCCAAATTCGTGATCATTACTTTCAGTGGTTGGTGAATAAAATTCTTTTCCGTGATCTTTTCATGAAATTCACGATTTATTTGTATATTTTTTTCAATAGTTTGGAGAATTCGCGGTTTTCTTAGTATTTTTACAGCAACTGATTGACAATATTGTCTATTTCCGCAATGTTTTAAGATTGTGATTTTTCTTTCTTTCTTTCTTTTTTTTCTTTTTTTTTTTTTTTTCTAATTCGCAATTTTTTCTTCTAATTATGACCTGCACTGAAAATAATCACCTTGCACGGATTAAAAAAAAAAAAATCTATAAGCACATGTAAGAGCCACTACGCATTCTAAGTATATATAATCCCAGCTTCAGGTACATTAGGACCTATTTTGGACTATCTTTCCAAATTTTCAAACCTTTATGTGCGGTAGGTATCTTCAGCCATCGTACACAGACAGACACACACACATTTTTCTTTTAATATTAAGGGTGTTCTTAAATAAAAAAGGGCAACTTTGTGACACATGCTTTAATTTATTTTTGTTTGGAAATGCATGAAAATAGCAGGTTTTGTTATTTAGAAACTGTCTAATTGCATTCAATTTTCTGTTTTTTAAAAAAACGCAATAGATTTTTCATAACAAGCCTTCAAAGTTGACACTTTTGAGCACGGTCCCCGACGAAAGCAGTAAAAACGGTCGAAAAGCAGGAGAAAAACGGGTGATCAAGTGATCGAAATAGCTTAGAACTGGATAGATAATTTAATTATTATAAAATGGAAAAATAAGTTCGATTCGAAATCGCTTCCATAGTCAGGCATTCCAATTTTATATATTTCTGTTAAAAAAGGAATTTGTAAATGTGTCAAAACGTTTTGCGCTTGTTGAGCGGAGCATTACCTTAAGAAATTTCTTTTAGTATCTTAATAAAGATTTGTAAAATGATTAAATGCGCATATCAGCTTTGGTCATGGAAATAATGTCATGTTATAGAGGTCTTCACGGGCCGAAACTTCCAGGCCCCGGCTCGGCTCGACCACAGAAAAAAAAAAAAAAAAAAAAATCGGTCTGGCACGAACGAAAAAAAATATTGGTCCGGCCCACTGTAAAAATTAAAATTTCGGCCCAGCCCGTAGAAAAAATCTGTCGGCTCGACCCGACCCGAGTGAATTTCTAAGGAATATTCAGTTTTACTTGCACGGAGGAATTCTGACCAAAAAAAAAAAAAAAAAAAAATAGCCTTTTCTTTTTTTTTTATGTTTATATTCTTCAGTTATGCAGAATTGGCGTAAGCTTCGAGATCAATGTTTTAATAAACTTCTATTTGTTGTATGTAAATGTTTTAGTTATCATTATTTTTATAAATCCATATTAATTGTAGTGGAGATTTAAAAATTTTAAAAATGGCATATGGTAAACGTAAAAACTTCTAAGGCGGAAACGCATTGACAAGAAAAAAATACGTTATAGACAAGTTCCCTTCTTAGCACGTAGAAATGTATTAAGGTACCCTGGGGTAATAACGCCAGGCGGGGTAATAACGCCAAGTGCTTATATTTTGCATAATTATAAAATAATCAGGTAAATGACACCCATGTGCTCTGCGCAGATGGGTTTTGAGTCATATAAATCGCCAAAAACAGCTTCAAGTTAATTTGTTTCATTTTTAGGTCTTATTGTTTTTACAAACAACTAAAATTAACGCTTGATCTAAAATTTGCGAGATACGTTTTGTGATGTGTAGACTATCTTTTTATCCGGAAATACTTTGTTAATTACATAAATTTGTAGTGCATTTCATGAACTTTTAAAATGTTGTTGAAGATTTTAGATATCTTCTCGAGATAATTTGTAATTTAAAATGTACTGCGCAATAACTATACTGGGGTAATAACGCCAATCCTTGGCATTAATACCCCGGTTGATTCCCGACAGTGGCCGTGCTACATCCGAAATACTGATTTAAATAACAACACAGTTAAAATTGTGCAATATTTCTCATATTTATATTTAAGCGGACCTTTTTGAGCAAAAAGAAGTTCACGGTCTGATATTCTTTTGCCTCATCCCCCCCTCCCACACCACACCTTTATTTTTCTTAAACTTTCACAAAAAATGAACATTTTCAATAGCTTAGAATGCAATTTGTCAATTTCTAAGTTTGTAGAGTTTGTATTTTTAGAATTGGGCTATCTACATGCAATTATTCCATCTTATTTTATAGTTTTGCTTGCATGGCGTTATTACCCATATAGGTGGGTAATAACGCCAAATAGCATTGGTCAAGAAAAAACGCCATTACATTTTATGAATACATATCTGTTAAATTATTTTATTTTATATAGATAGTCAATGAGTTGCTGTATCAGATCCTATATTTGTTTGAAAAATACAATCTAAAACTAAGCCGTGAAAATTGGTAAAACATTAACGTGGCGTTATTACCCCAGGGTACCTTACATATTTTTTATCTCGCGTTTTATTGAATTCATTTTGCATGGATTATCAGTTTAAAAGAAGATTCCGTCATAGGCAGGTTTTTTTCATACTTTAACTATATTTTAAAAAGCCTAGAAATATGCGATTCTTTAAAAAGAATAAATTTTTAAGTTTAGTTGAAGAAGAATATTGAATTAAAAATATATATCTCTTTTGAAAAATTTTTGGGCTAGGCAAAATTTTACTGATTTTTGAACAGGTCACATCGAGAAAATTAATTTCAAACGGGATACTCAGCCGGGACTGAATATTTTCTTCCGAGAAAACTAGGAAGAATGAAATTAATCCCAGCTTTGTGAAAAAAGTAAGTTAGGCCCGTCCCGATCCGTCAGAAAAAGGTAAAGCCCGAGCCGAGCCCAGCCCAGCCGGAAAGTTAGTGACTATGCCCGGCCCGGTCCGACCCAAGCCTTCAGAACAAAGCAAAGCCCGGCCCCGGCCAGTGGCGTAGCCAAGGGGAGGGTCCGGGGGGTCCGAACCCCCTCCGAAAATCCGAACGAAGAACTGGTTTAATAAATAATAGATAAAACAGTAAAACGGCTATGACAGAATCACATAGAACCTAGATAAATTCCGCTTTAGATGGATGTTCGTCTTAGAAGGTATAATTTAAAAATATATCTTTTGCGGGACTATAAACTTTTTCATTTTAGACAGATTTCCGTTATACTTTTAACTGTCACAGTGTCCATTATTAAAACTGCTAAAATGCACTCATCCTATAGTACATCTTTGAAGACCATTATTGTACATTGTAATACAGTAAATTTGTTAAGATTATTCTATAATGCTTTCAAAATGCATACTATACAATTTTACTTGCTAATACGAAAACCCTTGTTAAATGGAATTTCCACCGTCATTTGTGATTTCATCTTAACAGATTTTACTACATCTATAATCTGAAAGAAAAATTCTGCACCCCTCCCGAAACGAAATTCTGGCAACGCCGCTCGGCCCGAATGACTTTAAAGAAAATAGGTCCGAACATTGCCGGGAAGGTCGTTCTAAGTGCCCCCCCCTCCCCCAACTCCACACAGAATTGGACCATTTTTCTTTCTTTTACGACTACATAATTCATGTCGAAGTTTTTTGTCATGTCAAAGTCATGACAAACGATTTTTGGTTTTTAAAATAAATTGCTTCATGCCGATTGAAACGAAAAAAATACATATTTTTAAATTAATATGTAAAATTTTTAGTTGTTAAAAAGCCACACAGCTAACAGAGTTAAAAATAATCCAAGAAGGGAATCGAATCCGGTTCATCGTTCCAAGTGGTTCGTAGACCGTCGGTGCACTATACCGATGACCTGGGTTCGATTCTAGGATTGAATGCTTTTTAACTCTTTTGGCTGTGCGTTTTTTTAAGCATCTAAACAAGTATCTTACCAAATGGTTCAGTTGTTAGAGCGTTCGTGCGCTATACCGTTGACCTGGGTTCGATTCTAGGCTTGGATGCTTTTAAACTCTTTTGGCTGTGCGTTTTTTAAGCATCTAAACAAGTATCTTACTAAATGGTTTAGTTGTTAGAGCGTTCGTGCGCTATACCGATGACCTGGGTTCGATTCTAGGCTTGAATGGTTTTTAACACTTTTGGCTGTGCGTTTTTTAAGCATCTAAACAAGTATCTTACTAAATGGTTTAGTTATTAGGGCGTTCGTGCGCTATACCGATGACCTGGGTTCGATTCTAGGCTTGGATACTTTTTAATTCTTTTGGCTGTGCGTTTTTTAAGCATCTAAACAAGTATTTTTCTAAATGGTTCAGTTGTTAGAGCGTTCGTGCGCTATACCGATGACCTGGGTTCGATTCTAGGCTTGGATGCTTTTTAACTCTTTTGGCTGTGCGTTTTTTAAGCATCTAAACAAGTATCTTACCAAATGGTTTAGTTGTTAGAGCGTTCTGCGCTATACCGATGACCTGGGTTCGATTCTAAGCTTGGATGCTTTTTAACTCTTTTGGCTGTGCGTTTTTTAAGCATCTAAACAAGTATCTTACTAAATGGTTTAGTTGTTAGAGCGTTCCTGCGATATACCTATGACCTGGGTTCGATTCTAGGCTTGAATGGTTTTTAACACTTTTGGCTGTGCGTTTTTTAAGCATCTAAACAAGTATCTTACTAAATGGTTTAGTTGTTAGAGCGTTCGTGCGCTATACCGATGACCTGGGTTCGATTCTAGGCTTGAATGCTTTTTAACTCTTTTGGCTGTGCGTTTTTTAAGCATCTAAACAAGTATCTTTCCAAATGGTTCAGTTGTTAGAGCGTTCGTGCGCTATACCGATGACCTAAGTTCGATTCTAGGCTCGGATGCTTTTTAACTTTGTTGGCTGTGTGGTTTTTAAGCATCTAAATGTGTTTGGTTTGACTTATAATCACCAATTATCAAGAGGTGCGATATAGGTCCTAAGGGGGTGGAGGGGGGGTGTCCTCCTTGGGGTCCTTTCTAAGGGAACGTATATCGTATTCACGCAAAGAAATCTGTTTTTGCAGTATCGCATTCAGAAATTTAGTTCAAAACGCAAAATTTGACGTAAATTTTTAATATATTTTCTTTTTTTACCAAAAAAGATCAAAATCTCTTTCGATTAAATTATTTTATAATAAGAAAACTTGCCAGTTTCACGCGTTTCCGAACAAAAATTATTTAAAAATGTTAATGACAGCAGCTCGACTGAAAACAACCTTAATACTGTTCGAGATTCTTAGTTTGTGGCTTAGAATTTTTTAGAAAATGTAAGTTCAAAATATCATAAATCAGTACAATAGAACCCCGCTAATTCGGATCCCGTTAATCCGGATCTCCGCATCAATTTGGTCTTTTTTTTTTTTTTTTTTTTTTTTTTTTTTTTTTTTCAAGTTTGAGAAGCTACTGGCTAATTTCCATAACATTAAATTGTTTCATCGTCGTATTCTGAATTAAAAAAAAAAAAAAAAAAAAAAAAAAAAAAAAACTTTTTCTGAAATCTTTTCGGAAGAATTAAACAAAGTAAATAGTTTTACCGTCTATAAATATTGAATAATTTTAAGATAAATATGATTTACTGTAAGTTAGAGTTCTGCACGGGCCCGGGCTTGACCCGTGGCCCGTACCCGGCCCGGCCCGATAAACAAAATAAACGGGCCGGTCCGGGCGGCAAAAAAAAAAAAAAAAAAAAAAATAATTGAACAGCCCGATATAAAAATTTTCGGGCCTGCCGGCCCTTTTTAAAGGTTTAAACATAAACGATAAAATATTAAACCTATTTTCAACGAAAATGGTTTTAACGAGAATAAATATAAATGTGCGTCACGAGCCATACTAGTTTGAACGCATCAATATAAAAATGTAACTTGTGCAGTGTAGAGATCGGCATCGGTCAGTTACATTGTGTGTAACCCGTTTTAATATTTTTTAAACTGACTCGTGCAGGCCAAGATCAAAATTGGAGATCAAGACATTATTTTTCTACATATAGACTTGCCGGACCGAAAGAAGACTTAATTGTTCTCAAGATCTGTAGGGCAGACAACATAATTTGTAAAATTATGAACAGCGATAAAGAACTTATGTTAGCTTAATCTTTCGATATATACTTCTTGGCGGTTTTTAAATTAATTTTTCAATAACGCGAAAGTTTGACACATTTTTACATTAATTTTTAATTGTAAAAATATAGAAGTGATAAGCCTGACTATTGAAGGGATTTGGAATCGAATAGCGTTTTTCATTTTTGGTAAATAAGATACTTGTATAACCTTGTTGACATATAATAATTTCTCAAATGGTTGCAGGTTTTTCTCCCTTCCCATGTTATCGCTTCCGGAAATTCTATTCAAAACGCTAACTATGACAATATTTTATTTGCTTGCAGTGTTCTTAAATTGCTTGTATCAAAAAATGGATAACGCCATTCGATTATATAGTTTCTAAATAAAGATACCTGCTAACCTTATGCATTTCTGTGAAAAAAATGAATTTAGAAATGTATCAGAAAGGAGCTTCTTTGAATTAACGTATAAATTTCGATTTAAAATCTTTAATAAAATGATATAGAAATATTTTTATAAATCTTCCTTTATTAAACAGCTTCAAAAGTTACGATGTTTTTAAATTTCTTTTTTTTTTCTTTTATTCTAAGCCATATTAATTTTTTAATAAATCTTTATTTGAATGTTGAAAGCCTAAGAATCTTAGTAATCATTAATGTTACTAATGTGTATTTCCTGTAAAATATACTGTAAAATCATTCCATAGATATGTATGCAGTACTCTTTAAAAAAATCTTAATTATATGATAAAAATCTGAATTTTTTAGAAATCGTAGAAATTGTAACGGGTCAAAACGGGCCGGGCCTAAAATATAAAAATTTGAACGGGCCGGGCCGAAAATTTTTTCGTACGGGCCGGGCCGGGCCCGGAAATTCCGGCCCGTGCAGACCTCTACTATAAGATGTTTCATTTTTTTCTAATTCTCCGGATAATCTGGATTTTCGATAATCCGGATTAGGCCTGGTCCCAATTAATTCGAATTATCGGGGTTTTACTGGATTTAGAAATAAATAAATAAATTCTTTTTAACTCTGTTAATAAATTTTCAAGACGCAGCACTGCCTCGTAATTAAATATATGTATAGAATAATCTATAATATCATCGTATAAATCTATTAATAATAATAAACAATTATAGGACAATCTCGAAGAGGATGTTTCAATTTTACATATACACAAATTGTAATCTGAAAGTTACACATATTATTGTAAAATTGAAATCGCTCTTTAATTCTGAATTTATTGTTTTTTTTTTTTTTTTTTTTTTTTTTTTTTTCCTACAAGAATTAAATAATTTAGCTATGCCATCGACAAGGCTGTGAGAAAATTATTTTTATTAAAAGAAAAACACATTTTAAAATTTCAATTAAAATGAGCGATCGTAATTAAAATTTTCATATGCATACAAAATACATTACTAAATACATTAATATACTGCATAAAAACTATTTAGTTATTTTACAAAAATTCCAGACAAGTTTAAAACAGTTCTTATGGTCAACTAGTTTAAAATTTAATGAAATAAGAAATTTCTAATTTAAAATCTCAGGTATTAAATCAGAGCCGTAGCTAAGGGGGTGCTATGGGCGGCTTGCCCCCCCCCCCCCTAAAATATTTTGAGCCTCCCCCTGGAAAAGATTCCAAGGGGAATTCAATGAATTTCTGTTCCGAAAATTCAAATGAAATTCTGTTCAAAAATCTAATTTAGTTTTGGGACCCTTTCACAGTTTCTCGAAGTTACTAAAATATATAAAATAAGTATTTCAACAATCGCTCATCCTAAATGAAGTAATTATAACAGTTTAATAATAAACATAGTACCGACAATGTGATTATGCGCTAAATTATATCTCTGCGTCAGAAAGAAAGAGAAAAAAAAATTTTGAGCCCCTCTTACATTCTTCTGAGCCTTCCCCCCCCCCATACTGTACACTTCTACCTATGGCCCTGCATTACATACATGCAGTGGCGTAGCTAGCGGGGGGCATAGGGGGCGGTAAGCCCCAGGTGTCACCCAGTCTTTATTTGCAAATGTATACACATAATTTTATAAGGTTTTGTAAAAGAATTCTGTAAAAAATAATAATAATAGTAAATTTCTAGCACACGACGCATCAGAATTAATTTTCTTTTCTTAGAATATGTGAAATTTTATACAGAATGGGGTGTTTAAATAAGATATGCACTAGAGAACAAAAAACAACTCATACAATAAATGGATAGCGAAAAGCAAACTTTAAAAGAAAGACTTTTCTTCTACATATAGGCACTGCATTGATTTATGCAGACTATGAAATAAGTATAAGAGATAAATCGCTCCTGTTTTTTTTTTTTTTTTTTTTTTTTTTTTTTTTTTTTTAAATGCAGGTGGATGAAAGGCAAATAAAGAATGATATGATCATTTGCTATAATCATGTAGAATTGTGATTGAAAAAATATGACGGATTGGGAGAAGGTGACACCATTTACATCCGCCCCTGGTGTCACTCATCCTAGCTACGCCACTGCATATATTGAAAGCGAGGGAGAAAGGGCTAAGAAGGGGGTGAGGGAGAGTTTATTATTATTATTTTTATTTATTGTGTGTCGGCCGATTATCTACTCTAGAGATAAGAGAGGGGGGGGGGGTTCTTTGATTTATCAAAAAATAATACTAGAACAGAGAGGGAAAAATAAGTTAGCCAAAGAAGCGATAAAAACGCCAAAAGAAATACCTGAAATACAGAGCGTTGATGATAATTTTTCCCCTTTTCGGAAAAATTCCCTTTTGAAATTTAACAATCAGTGCTAGTGCATCATGATCGACTGTAGGTATATGAGTAGATATATTCTTTTAATAAACATTTTTATTGTTTTTATGTAATTTTAAATCTGGCGTTTTACATTACTAGTTTATATTTAACTCTATTTAATTTATTTTTCTTAGCATTAATTAAACTTTTTAATTTGTCTAGCACATGTGTCAAGTAACTTTTGACAGCACGTGTATTAGACTCGTTCTTTTTTTTTTTAATATTTTACTGCAATGATGCTTTAAAAAAATAGTAAATTCTTTAATAATAATGATTAACAATCTCAATTTAGAATTTTAAATTATACTTAAAAAAAGAAAAAATATTTATTATTTTTTTACTAATTATTTCCTGAATCATTTTTTAATTTTATCATAGTAGAATTTCTTTATTTTCTTTCTTTTCCCCTGCGTAAAGTTTTAATATTTTAAAATAAAAATTTCGTTACTTCAAAATTTATGTATAATTTTTTAGCTTTAACATAATTTGAAATTTTAAGGTTGTACAAATTTCTTAAATTATTATCTTCTAGTTTTAGCATAATTCGTAAATTTGAAGCACACCTATTTGGAAACTATGTTCTTTTTTTTTTAGAAAAAAAAAATATATATATATATATATATATATATAAATTTTTGCTATATATATTTATTACTTCTAATTTTAAACTAAATTGGTAAAAAAAAAAAAAAAAAAAAAAAGATTTTTTAAAAATTAATTTTTGAAGAAGTCAAGTTTTCACTGACCATATAAAAATAATTTTTCTTTCTTTCTTTCATTTATTTTATTTTTCAGCTGTGAAGAAAAGATATCATTTAAAAGGTTGGTTAAACGTTTTATTGTTCAAATTGTCGTCGGACCCATTTTTATTGGCAAAACCGTATGTTTTTTATTTCGCACTTTGTTTTTTTCCATAATGTTTGCTTATGTCTCTAAACTTTTGAATGAAAATAAATTAAAGTCATGCAAAGGCTTTTTTTTATTTTCATTCCTAAGTGTCAGGCTTATATTACGGTAAAAACTAAAGTCAACAACCAAAACATACTTTTTTGTCATTAAAAACGCTAGATGGCGACGCCACTCAAAACCCCCCAGTCTTCGCCAATCCTTGGCGAAAAAAATATCCAAGTTGGCAGGTATACACTGAACGAAAATCCTCCCTAAGTGACAGCAAGAGGCGGATTTTTTTTTTTTTTTTTTTTTTTTTTTTTGTAGGGGGGGGGCGTATTTTTGTTCTGCCCAGAGGCCCATGAAACTTGTCATCGGCCCTAAAATTCAATATATATTCTTTTTGTAGAAAATATTTATAACAGTCTATAAAAAAATAATTAAACTAAATTTAATATGAATTAGCAATAAATCGACTTTTACTAATAAAACCCGGCTTTCTTCGAGTGGTTAAAAACAAAAAAAGCCGGCAACTCTACCGAACAGGAAATAATTTTGAGGCCTATAGCTACAATGGCTGTCGCTTCGAATGATCCTTACTATACAACAATTTAGTAAAAACAACAAATCACAATATTTAATTTCTTTTCCATTACATACCTATATAAATGTAACTAACTACAAAGATCGAAGAAGCAAGCACGTGTTGTTTTACCGCAACTGCTAGCTTGTTTACTGGGCGTGTTCAAATGACACCACTTTTGCGCGCGCCCGCGATCAGAAGATTCTGCATGGAGTAGGTGCTATAGAAGAAGAGAATTTTAAGGTTATTCAATTATTGCATTATTTTTATGGTTAAGAATCGGTAAATACAAATACTATATCCCTTTATCCTTTCAAAACATGATTTTCATAACAGAAATGCATACCTGTGACCACTCAAATAAAATTAAAAGTATTCCGGGAAAGTATCACGTGACCTATTTCATGTAATTAAGCCCGATCAGCATTTAAAATAAGACATCCAACCCTGCTCAAAGCTGACGCGCGCTACGCACAAAAAAAAAAAAAAAAAAAAAAAAAAAAAAAAAAAAAAACTGCTGGGCGATTTAATTACGTGATTGTGCATTTTGTGCTTATCTGGGGGTGTTTAGCTTTGAGAGTGAGTTGACTTCGACTCTTCGACTCTCAAACTGAGTTGAAATGGAAGTTGGACTCTTTTGAGTTGACTCTGTTAACTAGCTAGGAATCGATAGTTCGATTCACTTGCAAGGAGTCGAGATTTAGAGTCGACTCCTCGGCCAACTCTAATGTATGCAAACTAGCATCTAATGCTCATACTCTTTTTATTGATGAACGTAGACCCACATAGATTTTGTGGTTGGTATAATGTTTAAAAGGGGGTATCCTTCATGATTGCCTAGAAGTATACTTTTAGATACTGAACCCTTGCAAGAATCACTCATGCATAACGTTTTTTTTTCTTTTTTTTTACCCTTTCAAAGCTGAAATGCTTAAATAAAAGAGCATATTCGGAATTTATCAATAAATTTATTCGGCAATAAGAAAAGAGCTATATTTTATGTACATATTCCGTGGGAAATATATACCACAATTCTGATGCTATTGAATGGCATTAGAATACAATAGCATCATCCCGAGTTCTACAAGCAATCGGGAATTAAAATTAACTAACTTCAAAAATGTGCAACAGTTTCTGAAAAAGTTAAATCAGGGTTTTTTGTTTGTTTGTTTTTTAGTTTGTTGAACATTTCACGCCACATAAGGAAAAAAGAAAGGGAGGCGACTTTAACTCTTTCCGGAACACTGTGCACGATCTGTGATACCTAATTTTAATTACAAACTTGCAAACGGCACCAATAATATTTTAGTAAAATTTTGCGTTTAAAATAAAAGCTTAAATTAAGAAATTCAAAATATATAAAAAATTCGTTCGTGAATTCCGTTGACAGTCGATATTTTCTCCTTTTACTAACAGATTTTGGCCGTGCCAGAAAGGGTTAAAGGACCAATATTTATTCACAATGACCAGTCCAAGTGTATAAAAAAATTTTAGTAGTGTGAATTGAAACTCCACCTCCGAAATAGCGCCTGCAAAAAAATAAGGAATTTTAATGTACTTATTGAAACAAACAATTCAATAATGTGACTAATCGCAAAGCCACTGTTGCGAATGTGAAAGATCATTCACAAGTAAAATTAATGTGAAGAAATGTGTCAAAAAATTTCATCCTAAAAAATTCGTGTAGGCAAAACATTTAGATTCAAATTTATCAATTATCAAAATCAAAAATTAATTTAAAAGGATGAAAAAATAATTTAATTTATCATTTGTTTTAACATTGTGGAATATATTAAGTATAAAATTAATAAAAATAATGTTGGCACTTGATATTTATTCGAAATTTAAAGTTACTTTAAAATAACGATAAAAGTAATGTAGTTATTAAATTTATAATTCTGAAAAGAAAATATTTAATTGCCATTTAAATTAAAATTTTTAAAAGAAGAACATATTTAATTACTATTTGATTTAACAATTTGAAAAAAGTATTAAATTATAATTATTATAGATAAAAAAATTTATAAATTAAATTTAAAATTATTAAATTTATTTAAAATAAGTTATTTATTCAAAAATTAATATTATGATAACTTTTTTAATTATTTAATGACAAAATTTAAAATTAAGAAGCAAATATTTAATTTATATTTAAATTAACATTATAAAAAAATATTAAATTAAAGTTATTAAACATGAATTAAAAATACTTTTAAAAATGAAATGATTTATAATATATATTCAAAACTAAAGTTTGTTTAAAATTATGATTGAAAAATTTAAATTTTTAATTTTAAATTATGAAAACATATTTAATTGTTATTAAATTTAAACTTACGAAAAGAACGTGTTTCTTCTTCGTTCCGACGTAGTCTGTTGCGAAATTCATTAAAATTATTAAAAAATGCAAGAAACGTTAAGTTTTATATTTTGAACACAGAAAACATTGAATTTTGAAGAAGAAATTATTTTCAGAAAGAAAAGAACATATAAAAATGAAAAATTTTTATATATTCTTTTAAAAATTTTTGTTATGCAATTTTGTTTAAAAAAAATACTTCATATTTTAATATTACGAATATTTTAATATCGTCTTTTATCAAATCCTCCCCCCCCCCCCAAAAAAAAAAAAGAAAAAATTTAGGAGTTAAGCAACGTAATTTTTTATAATTGATTGAAAATGCATAAAAAAGTACAAATATATTATGAGCCAAACCAAATTCATTGACAGTTTTTAAGCAATGTAGTTATAATATTAGTATTTTAAAATTATATAGGATTATAAAGATAAAAATTTAAACATTGAAAATATAAATTCAACAGCAAACATTTCATAAAAATGTAATTGAAAATTTTACGTGTAAATGATAACAGAAAATTGGTTTCATTATTTTTATTATTATTATTCGCTAAGAGCTTATCTTTACTATATTCATTTCTGCTAAGACGGATTTACTTTTCTGCCTATCCATTCTACATTTTATTTATTTATTTATTTATTTTTAAATCGGAAGAAACATGATATAAGTTACGGTCCAGAAGAACATTTAGCAATATCTCTACGGATGTTCCCCGAAGTAGGGGGAGAAGGTGAAAAATTAACATAGAGTCTGTGGGGAAATTTTTCGTTATAAAAATTCTTGACCCTTAACATAGGTGACTTTTGAATAGGGAAGAGAGCTTTAAAAGAAGTTTCACTGCATATATATGCAGTAGATCTTCCATAACAGACACTCCCGCATAGCGAATACCTCATTTTAACAAACAGTTTTCCAATTTCCACGTCCTAAACCTAAAATTTTGTATGTTTAACCTCTGAATAACAGATATTTCGAATAGCGTATTGTAATTTTGCAGATAAAGGATGAAAAATAATTTTTTTTAATAAGGGAAAAAAATGGAAAAAGCAAAAAACCTCCAAATTTTTCACAGCAATGTGTCATAAATTTTGTGATCGGAGATAAATGCGGGCTGTGAAAAATCCTCCCTTCCACGCCCCAAAACTGGGTATATAATTCCTTTTATTCGCTTTGCCACGCCCAGTCTTGAATTCAGGAAGTGACCTGGGAGGAGCAATCCCTCCTCCTCCTCCGGAGAATTAAAATTATCAGGAGTGAAGAAACTTCTGGAAATTTCATTAATATTTATGATGAATTACCTACCTAAGAAGAATCGGTTGATGTATGCGATCATATCACTTCAGAATTTTCAACAAAAGTTTACAATTTGTGGTGATGAAACAGATACTGAAAACTAGAAATGTAATATCGAAAATTTCAAAGAAAGTACTAAGTACAGTGAGTAGGTACACAATTTCTTAAAAAAAACGAAAAAAAAAAAAAAAAAGATGATGCAAAAGGATTAATACGATTTATAGAATTCAAACTTCAGATTAATAAACAAATTACGTATAATCCCAAGCAAAAGTAATATATTGTAACAAATTCTTATTGCAAGAATAAAATAAACTGGGTATAAAGATATACAGAATTTTATTTCAGATTTTATTGCTTAAAAGTATTATTTTAATTATTTTAATTTTAATCGCAAATTGAAAATAAATTTATATATTTTAAATTTAAATTTCACACCATAAAATCTATAGAATAAAATAAATATACTTTAAAATCGGTTAATGTTATGTTTGTATTTTGAATTTGAACTTTATATTCGTATACGTCGATTGCCAAAAGTTGGTAGCCGATGTACTTTTTTCATGTAAATAAACTAAAACCTTATTGACTCATTTTGACGAGTCGATTTGTATTGTCTCGTACCTGCATCATCTTAATATACTTTGATAGCTTTAAATGCTACTTTGGAAATGAGGGTATACCATTCAAAACTGGACAGGATTTTCTGCGTTATTGTAAAAAAATTATATGACATAGAGGTTTTTCTCACCAATCAGAGTCCACATCACTTTCATTTTCCATAACAAGGAATTTGAAATTCGCCAAGAGCAAGTTTAGTTTATTTGAAACATTACGTTATCTTATCGAATTTTAAAAATGCTACGAATTTTAGTTTACATATCCTAAAAAACTGTAATAATTAAACTTAACGATTTAAAGTTATTATAAAATATATCACATCCATTATATTGGCAGACAATAAACCATGATTCTTTTTTTAAATGTAACCAATTTATCACTAATTGTTAACATTTACATAAATATATCTGTCGATATGTGTATATGTCGATACCTCAAAACACAATTAATTGTTGCTAACTTATAATTAAGCATTTAATTATTTGCACTGACTTTATTTAAAGGTCCCTCTTTCAAACGGCAAATATTCTGATAATATAACATAAAGCGATTAAATAAAAATACTCAAAAAATTCTGCTTAGAACTAACTATTATTAAAAAAGTCAGTAGTTTTATAATTTGTTCTGTAATAATATATTCAAAATTGCCAAAGAGGGGAGGGGCGTACATATGATCAAATCTTTTCCTCCTCATATTAATTTATAATTATAGTAATATATAAATAAAAATATTTATAATACTAAAATTGTTAATACAAAAAAAAAAAAAAAAAGGGGGCAAAACAAATTGTTTTTTTAATGTTTGTTTTTTCCAGATATTTATTTAAAAGAGTGGCAACGTAGCAGAAAAACTATAAGCTTTTCCATCCCCATCCCCCCTTTTCCTCTCCAACTGACACATACTATCATCACCACAAAAATAAAAGTTACAGGTTTTAATTTGTTGTCTCTTTAATATAAGGTATTATCTTGCTTCACTGATATATATAGCGTGAAACAGCATCACGCAGTTTCTAAATTTCATTTATTTTTGTTTCTTTTAAACGCTTGACGTTAATTTTTATTTGCTTCTGTCTTCGCAGAGATTTCATTATCGTCTGCTTTCCAGAAGCGCACTTCGCTTTTTCAGAGGAGCGTTTCGCTTTGTCTTTCCGAACGAGAAGCAGCGTAAATTATGCCAAATCCGCATGCACATTTTTTGGAACTCTTAACTGCCTCTTACCACTAACACCTGTATTATTGGCTTGAACGCTGACAGAAAATGACGACTGTTATTGTTATCTAGACTGCTCTAAGTGACAATGAAAAAGCCCAATGCGGATTTTTTTTTTCTTTCTTTTAGCATGCGTATTGTCAATATATTTTTCACTGTAACAATTAAAAAAAAAACCTATTTTAGTTTTTAGAGATTAAAGAAGACAAAGAAATCTAATTTATTTTTTTAAATATGAGTCTCTTAATTTAAAAAACAACACATGAATTATTAAATAAATAAAAATAAAAAAATCCGCGTTTGGTAGCCGCCATTTTTGTGTCAGTAAATATACGGGATAGTTTTTTTTTGTGTGCGTGTGTCGATTATCTACTCGAAGGATATAGGCCCAGGAGGAGGAATGCCCTTTGGAGGGGGGGGGTCTTTCTAAGGGAATCTAACCCCTATTTTCGCAAGGTTTGAAGAAAACTCCGAACAGGTAGGCCGACGGCCGCGATTGGGTTCGTTCCCAGCATTTGCCGTCTACCAGTTCTCGGTCACTGGTGGGGCCATGTGAATATACGGGAGATGATGCTGTTACTAGCAGTGACGTCATTGACCGCACGCTTTCAGGAGATGGGTTGCTCAGTTCCGCTTCGCGATTCGGTATTTTTTTTATTTTTGTCCTTTTTTTTCATTTATTTACTTGACATTTCATCATCTAGCTAATCAATTTACATCTATTTAGTTAATCAATTTCTTAGTTCCCGTAACCTTCTCTTAAATACCCGTTTTCAGAATTCCGTCTGATAAGGTCCTAAAAACATGTAAAAGCGAACGAAATTTTTACTGGCTAAAGCGGGTTTCGTTACCTACTTTCAGAATACGTCAAAAACTGTTTTTTTTTTTTTTTTAATACGTATGCTGTGGAGATGCTTGTCATCTCTTAATAAATTAAATATTATGTGTTGCCCCTTCTTTAAAACTGGTTGTGGTTTGACGTTACTTATGACGGACGTAGGAGCGAGGGGGAGTGCTCCGTGGAAGTCTTTCTTAGGAACCGTAACCCATATTTATGCAAAACTGTCCAAGGTTTGAAGAAAACCCCGAAAAACTCCGAACGGTTTTGTCGACGGGCGCGATCGGCTTCGAACCCAGTACTTTTCGTCTACCAGCTTCGAGAGTATAACCTCTCAGCCACCTTGTGGAAGGGGAGGACAATAAAACTGATGAAATATTTCAACTAATTACCTGTTTATCTTCTTATAAGACATTTCATTGCTTTAATATGTACTTGTTGAGTAAAAACAAGATTATTTTATTAATTTTCTGTTACTATACTATTTTTGCGAAGACAGGAGGACGACCTGGAAAGAATTCTTCTCTTATAAGGGATTCTGAATTTTCAAGATAGATATTTTTTCTCACTACAGTTGAGATTTCTCCCGAGCTTTTATTGTCAAGAACAGAACGATTACCTTTTACTGCATTTTCTTAAACTTCTAAACAACGCACATTTTCGCATTTTACGTTCTTGATTAGGGATTAAAACCTACTTTTAAATGGAATTTGTTTCAAAACTGTATGTGAGAGTACCCAATTTTGATGGTTTTTAAAATAATTTTCAAGCAAGTATATATTTTTAAAAAAAATCGATCTCAGTCGAGTGCAGATAACCGGACATCATAAATAACATCAACACCCTCTGAAATGTACGAATGTGTTTTTAGTAGAACAGCTTCTTGTCAGTTTCTATATGTAATTTTTGGAGCTATTTTCTCTCTTTTCTCTCATACTCTCTCTTCTTATTATTTTAATTAAATTGTTATTTAAATAAATTAAATGTCTGCAATTGCTAAAAGGTTTCTTTCTATTTTTTATTCGGCTCTTTTAATCTTAAAATTAGCGCATTTTTTTCCCCCGCAATTTAAACATCTATAGATATTTCCATTTATCAATTTTAGACCTGTATTAATAGCGGAACCTTTGTTATTAAATAACAAGAAGCAGGGGCGTGCCGACCCAGTGTGCAAAGTGTGCGGCGCACACAGGCGCCGAAGTAGTAAAGGCGCCAAAAATTTCAGTTGAGAAGAAAATACTTAAAAATAAATCCTTAATTAAATTATATTAAAATCTATTATATTTTCTTGGCATCTGAAGTATCTTTTCTAGATTTACCTTATACAAACTTATTTTTTAAATATTCAAATCTTCGTTTAAAAATTTATTTCGTTTTATTCTACTTAGGAGTCCTCTAATAAGTCATTTAGACGCAAAGCAGTCCAACTTTTATAAATGGAGGCGAACCTCTTATATTTGTAAACAATGAAAGGCACCGTAATTCACATGGCTGAAAACATGCAACATTATTATCTCACTGTAGTGACTAATGAAAAGCATAATATACAGTTTTATTAACACAGGGGCTGAATTCTAGTTGTTTTTTAAATATTTAAATAGCAATTCTCGCCTTACTGCAGAATTTACAAATAAGAAGAAAATTACTACTTAGAAATACTGGTACAAGTTTCTCCAACAGTACGCATGCCATGAATAGAGATAGACTTATACTTTAGAAACATTATATATGATGCACGTATATCTTACCGTGATAGCTATAAGTCCCTTATGATTCAGAAACTATTTAAAAATAATTTGCAGCAATAATTTAATTCAGAATAAATTTAAAATTAGATTTTCAGAGGGGCAATCTATCTTCAAAATTTTTGTAGGCGAAAAACCAGAAATTTCAATCACTGAATAACAAATTAATAACATTAAATAATTAAAACTAAATAAAGATCACTGATAACTATTAAAAGAAACCTATTCATTTTTTATTTTTATTTTTAAAAGTGTATGTTTTAAAATGGACTTTTAATAAAAAAAAATAGCTAGTAAGGGGAAATATTCGAATGGGTGCCAAGAAAACATTCTACCCACAATCATAGCGACCGCGAGGGACGCATAGAAGTATTCTGAATAGATGAGAAACATTCTCAAATGAGAACTTGGGGACTGTGCATATAACGTTTAGGAAGGAGGGGGAGGGGTATAGCATTATGATATCTAAAGAAATCTCTAAGGGTGTGGGAGGTGTTTTTTGATATATCATTTTTGAATCATCCAACCGAAATTTTCTTTTTCTATCTGTTTTTTTCTATTTTGTTTTTTATATCGGATTTTTTTATTTTTACTTATAACTAGTTTGTTTCATCAAAATAATCTGCAATCTTTTTTTTTTTTTTTTTTTTTTTTTTTTTTTTTTTTTTTAGTCTTTTATCTATTTTTATGAAAATACAGAGTTATAATTAAAATCATTAAATGATTATAAAATTATTTAATATCAAAATATGGAATATCTCAACGTTTAGCATTTCCTTATGTCCGTCTTATTTTGTACACACATATAATCTGTCTAGAAAAGAGAATGTTGCCCTACTATTTTCTTGATAAAAGGATTTACTTGCTCCCTCCCCCTTCACCTCCCATTCTCTTGCGGAGGCAAGTGCAAGAAGGCATTATTATTGTTGAAGTATTATGTAGCAAAAACGTATTATTAAATACTTTTAACTAGTATCTATTTCTTTTTTTTTAAAGTTTTCTTTGGTATTAAACTATTTCGTATATAATAGTGATATTTTAATGACTTCTCTTCCTTTGAATCAATGAAGTATACAAACAATAAATGTATAACCATATCTGTATATCTCTGCGAAGAAAATATTCAATAATCCAAAGAATTTATAGACAGTGATAACGATATCATTAGGGTGGGGGGTTGAGGAATGATAACGTATGATATCGTAATTGCGGAGAGGGTCCAAAACTGCCAAAAAGTTGACAACGTTCGTTATATTTGTATAGCCTCTTGCATATTAATGTTCTGTTCGATGTACAGATTAGAGGTCAGTACGGACCGAACGAAAAAAATATTGGCCCGGCCCGGCCGGATCCGAAATTTAAAATTTCGGCCCAAGTTCAGCCTAGGATAGGAAAAAAGTTAAAAATTCGGTCCGAACCCGGCCCGGCCCGAGTGAATTTCTACTGAACATTGTTCTTTACTCTTACGGAAGAATTCAGACAAAAGAAACTTATGTTAGATTTTTTTTTTCATGTTTATAATCTCCATTTATGTCGTAAGCTGCGATATTTACGCTTTTAATGAACTTTTGTTTGTTGTATGAAAATGTTTCATTAATAATAAGTATTTTTAATCCATATTCCATGTAATGGAGACAAAAAAAAATCTAAAAAATGGTATACGGTAAAAGTAAAATCTTCTAAGATGGAATCGCATTGGAAAGAAAAAAAATACATCCCCTTTTTAGCAGATGTAAATATTTAACACTTTTCTTTCTTGCATCTTGTTGTATTCATTTTGCATGGATGAACAGCTTAATCCTTTGCGGCGCAGGGAAAATTCATTGCTTAAGTGTTGAAATTAATGACTGACACCGGAATTTTAAAATAACTTTATTTTTAAATAAGAAAACACTATATTTTACGCATTCGATAAACCTTAAATTTTTTAAACAAAATTCCGGTGCCAATGTGGCATTTGGGAATTAAAATTAAGTGGTATATCTATAAAATCACCGCGCCTCTAAGGGTTAAAAGAAATTTTCAGTTTTCAGTTTAAAAGAAAATTCCGTCATAATCCTGTATTTTTTATTTTTTATTTTTTTTTTTAATTTAGAGAAGAGGAAAACTTAAAAAGTAACGCGAATCGCGGCCAAATGAAAATATTTTTTTGAAATAGTAATGAAACATACCATTGAAATAGAAAATTTAAAGCGATTTTCTTTCTTTCCTTTTTATTTTATTTTCATTTATTAATTTATTTGCAACTCTACAAGGATCCGACTGTCTCAATTTAAAATTGCAATAAAAATCGAACGTTCTACGCTTTTGATCAGTGGGAAAGGCTGCTTTGGGAAACACACAAGCATGATCTCGTTAAAAACCGAAAACTCGCCATTTTGTGATGATCATTAAGGACTTTTAATTAATATTTCGATTAATTAACAAAATATAAAAAATCTGAGTTTCAGGTGCGCCTGCCATCATCTATACTTTTCCAAATTTTTAGATCTCTATGTGCGGTAGATTTTTTAAGCCGTAGGGAATACATGCAAAGTAAAAACAATTTTTCTTTCTTTTGTTTCTTTTTTCTTTTAGATGCAATCTACTGTTGTTGCATTGAATTTTTTTCTCAAAGATAGTGAAATTTAACCGTTACACAGATTTCTGATACAGATTGCTTCCATTTTCACAGGTTTTACTGTGTTATGAATTTTATTTGATTAGCTGCCATCTTTCTCTTTTTTTTTCTAAGTAATTTAAGCATGTTCGGAGATAGAAATTTTATTTAATAATTGAAACAAAATACGAAAAATACGAACTGCATAGAAACAAGAGACACTTTATTAAATAAATATTCTGGTTCGAAACACGTTATTTAATCTGGTTTCCAGAAAAACGGCAACAATGTATTTACAAATCTTCATAGTTATTGTTTTTTTTCTTGTTAACTTTCTTAAGGCAAGGGGGGGGGGGGTTAAAGGGCGCTAACTGAAGTTCTGCACACAGGCGCCGGATACTGTTGGCACGCCCCTGACAAGAAGAAAAATATTTAGAAATTTTTTAGCATATTCAGAAAGAAGAAGAAGATAAAAAAATTAATTAAATCAATGCAATAGTGTCTTCAAATGTGCTTCGGTGCTGCCATCTCTTAGCAATTTAATGAGTATACGGACAAATAGACCTATTGTATCATGGTCTCGTAATTTTTTTTTTTTTTTTTTTTTTTTTTGTCTTCAACTATAATATTCAGCGTTAACATTTTATGAATGAAATTGTGTGATAAATAAGATTTCTGGCCTTTCAAAATGAACTGTTAAATAAAGAAGTTTCAGTTAACCCAGACAGAGCAGAATTAATAATAATTAAAAGTTATCCTGTAAAGTCAGTTAAGGGGGAGCGGAGTTATAAGCATTTATGTATCAGCACTTTCATAGCCGCATCCATATAATTTCAATTTTAAGTCGCGTTTTCTCAAAACTTGATTTTTGATGAATAACACCAAGATTTAAAAAAAACTATTTGATGAAATCGCTTATTTTTTTTTTCCATGCATATAACATCATTATCTAGATTATGAATTAATATATTTTAGATAGTTTAATATTTTGAGTATTTTTAATGGAAAAAAAGTTGTATTTTTTAGGGATTTTTTTAAATTTTCAACTTTGAGAGATTTTTTAATACTGTTTTTATTAAGTGATAGTAATAGCCTTAATTCATAATCTAGATTATAATGTTATATGCATGAAAAAAAAATAAGCCATTCCATCAAATGGTTTTTTTAAATCTCGGTGTTAGTAGTCAAAAATCAAGTTTTGAGAAAACACGACTTAAAGTTGAAATTATATGGATGCGGCTATGTAAGTATTGATACATAAAAGCTTATAACTCCTTTAAAATGCTAATATTTCTATGCGGTTTTTTGCATTGAGTTAAGAATTAATTGAATAATCAAACTAGATCATAAAAAAAAAATCGATTTTTTGAAAAGTTTTCAACCCCTGAACCCCCTTAAATAACGAAGTATAGCGTTTCAAAAAATAAAAGTTAATAATAACGGCAATATAAAGTGAATTTGGTGCAAATTGACCCATGACTGCAGTATTTTAATCATTAAACAGGAGTGGTGGGAATATTTACCACCAGAAATCATTTTCTTCGATAATTTTGTACGATATCGCATTAAAGTAAAAAACAAAGTTTAATGCTGCCATCTATCAGTATGGGGTATCAATGGAAATGACTGAATCTTCTGTTGTAGATTGGTTTGGTTTATTTTGTTACGGCCGATTATCTACTCGAGGGATAAGGGTCCTGGGAGGGTCTTACAAAGGGAATCTAACCCGCATTTACGCAAGGTTCGAAGAAAACCACAAAAACTCCGAACGGTCAGGCCGACGGCCGCGATTGGGTTCGAATCCAGCACCTGCCTTCAACCGGTTTCGAGGGGCGGAGCCTCTCGGTCACTGGAGGGGCCAAACGAAAGAAAGACAGAGCTCAGCAGGTAGTTGGATGGGATTTAGGCACATATAGCCCTCCTATATTCTGGTCTCTTCCAAAGCATAATCCTTGGTGTGCTACTGAAATCAGGACTCGTTGCCTGCTTTCAAGATACCGAATTTTGGATACGTCTTTAACCGCTATTTTTTAATACGTGTGATGTGAAGGTGCTTGTTGTACTTTCATATTTAAATATTATCAACTCTCTCTTCTTTAAAACTGATGCAACTAATTTCATATGTATCTTTTTAGCACTTTCCAACAAAGTTGAAAAGTGCTTATGCATTCGGTTTGTCTGGCCGCCTGTCCGCGCTCTAACTCACGTAAATATACTCGGATTGCCATGAAATTTTTATATAATATTGATGTTTACCCTAGCACGAACCCTATCGAAAATTAAGTTTCTACGATTACTAATTTATTTACAGGGACAGCCAAAAGTTTTTCATAAGAAATTTCCTCACTTCCATATGTACTTGTTGACTAAAAGCAAGATATTTTATTAACCTTCTATTACTTCACTATTTTCCCGGAACACAAGCAAATGACCTGGAAGGTGTTCATTTCGTAATTTGCAAAATGTTGTAATGCACACCGTTAAATCAACCAAGATCATGCAGCACGAGTATTAAAAGAATGAAATAAAACTGGTCGTTGGAGGCCACCGTAATACTTACCCATCATGGATATGCATAACATAATATATGAAAACATAACATATGTAAACAATTTATAAAATGCATTACAATTCCAAAACAAAATATAAACATATATTTAAGTATTTTTAACACATCATCATGCTCTATTAATGAATTTCTGATGAACTAATTTCGATAAATTGTACACTGTAAAAAAAAAGGGGTCGATCTACTAAAAAAACTTTAGTGATCCTTGTAATTACTAAAGAACTTTTAGTAATCTTAGTCGGTTACTAGAAAATCTGTAAGAATTACTAGAAAAAAGTTAGCAATGGATAGAGTTAATTGTTTTACATTTTTAATAGCTATTACTAAAACTCACTTGGTGTGACCTTGATAGCATGGTGGTTATAGTAACGGATTCCAGGCTAAGAGGTCCCGGGTTCGATACCGGATAGCGTCAAATACGCCCCGAATGCACGTAGTGTAAGTACTCGTTAATAAAGGGATTATGAAAATCCTGTCATAGCAGGTAGGATTTTTGGTGCTGCCATCTATTGCTGTTTTGCCGAAAATCTATCGCTTCAGAAATTTGGATGCAGCTCCTATCCTTCGGGCGCACGTAAAGGTTATTAAAAACAATTTTGGAGCTATTACTAAAATTTCCTTGGTGGCTCATACTAAAAATTTTTAAGTTAGTTATACAAAAAATTACTTTGTTCAGTTTACAAAAGAAATGCTTGTTTCACTTGCAAAAAAAAAGTTTGTAATGGTTACTAAAAAATACTGTGGAATACAAATTTACTAAAGAATTTTTAGTAACCTCTTGAATTTTTTTTTACAGTGTATGAAACGCCAAACTATTCAAGTAGCACTGAATTGCATAAAAGAAACATCCTTATAACTTTAAAAATAATTATCGTATTCACTAACGGTTTCTT
Source organism: Maratus speculifer (assembly GCA_964019185.1). Classification (NCBI taxonomy): domain Eukaryota; kingdom Metazoa; phylum Arthropoda; class Arachnida; order Araneae; family Salticidae; genus Maratus; species Maratus speculifer. Next base: position 2,752,704 of record CAXHSM010000011.1, on the reverse strand, counting down.
GCATCGAATTAAGTGTCTCATTTGCAATTGAAAGATACCTTTGAGTTGAAATTTGAATGAAATATAGGGTCATGAAAAATCAAAGAATGTGAAAAACAGGTGTCGAAATATCTCGAAAACTAATAATCCGATCGATTTCGTTTTTTATGCAGAATTTGTGTTAATTTATTGCATTTTACGTACACTCCTTAAAATAAAAAAATTCGAAAATTTTTATATCCCTTTCAGAGCAAATTTTTCGAGAATCCAAAAAAAAAAAAAAAAATAGATTCCTGATAATCGAGGTTACTGATATTAAATACACTTCGTCACATTTTTACATACTAAGCACATACAAAATTTCAAGTCTCTATCTCAATTTGTTCGAGAGATAGAGCGGTTAGAGACAGAGAGACAGACAGACAAACAGACGGACGGACGGCAAAATTTTTTTTTTCTAAAAATATGTTTTTCGGAATCTCAAGTGTCTGAAACGTGTAAATCCGTCAAAAAATTTTTTCGATTTTCTAAACGATTGCAAGACTTACCCTAATGATGGGTAAATAACAAGAAATGTGAATATTGGGTTTGAATAATAAGAAATCCAAAAGAAACCAAATAAAAAAACTTTAATAATATAAAGTCAAAATTGCCGTTGACTACTAATCATGTGAAATGTTTGTTGTCAAAAGTTTTTTAATAAAAATGCAACTAAATATGTATCCCGTGAAACGAATAGTTCGGAATTCTGCTGAACGGAGCCCTGGTTGAAAAATTATTTTGGAGCTCTACAGTTCTTAAACAGTTAGGAAGTCGATTGAATTTAATCAAGAGTAATTCAAATAACAATAAAAGTAACATTTTCTTCTTCATTTATACCGAATAATGGAGAATACCAACTGTTTCACGTTGTATTATATACACACACACACACATATATATATGTATATATATATATATATATATATATATTATGTTAAAAAATAAATAAATAAAATTCTATTTGGGAAGAAATTTAATATATCTTTAGCTGTTGTTGTTAGATTTGTGACGGCCAATTATCAGCACGATAAACGCCCTAAGGAGGGGGGGGGAGTTCCCAGCGTGGTGATCTTTCTAAAGGAATCTAATACGTATTCACACAAGGAAATCCAAAGTTCGAAGAAAACCAAGGTAAACTCCGAACGGTTAGGTCGACGGCCGCAAATGCGTTTGAACCCAGCACCTGCCGCCTACCAGTTTCGAGAGCAGAACCTCTAACCCACAATACATCTTTTGCATTGCAATAGATTTTATTTCTAATTTCGTATTGCTAAAATATTTTATTCGATTTTCACTTGAAATGATCAGTATTACGAAAAAGTTCAGCACCAATTTTTGTAATATTAAAATTCTGTATTTGAATATATAATGTATTTGACCCTTTTCTTTAGTAATTATTTTGTTTTTCTTATCAGCAGTGTAATGGTAGAAAAACATCAATTCGCCTGTTAAATGAAAAACTCTTCAGACTGGGATTTCTCAAGTTGATGCCGCGGACCAACAAGTTAGCACCACGTTCGTTGTAGAAAAAAAAGGCTTTATTTAATTATGGAAAAATTATGATTGCACGAGATGAATATTATCTTCCGGAATTTCTGGTTCCATACGATTACATTCTAGAAGGTTGAAAAACTATGCCATACAAATAATAATCATTTCAGAATATTGATGATAGATGGCAGCACCAAATTAATGTTGATATTTATAGAAAAGTAATACACTAAAAGATTATTAAACAGAATAATTTCTTATTTTATTCTTTCTATCTCCGCTGTTTAATATTTTAAACATTCTAAAAATATGTCGTGTTCTAAATTTAGTTCTTTATTTTAGTAAAAAAAGCATTTTTATCTGAATGTCTGTCATTAATAAACTAATGTTTTTAAACAGCTTTTTATGAACACAAAGAAGATATTATCTTTTTAAAGGTTAAAATGTTTTTTTTTCCATACAATTTTATTCATGAAATGTTAATCTTCAAATAGATTAAAGGCAAAAAAGAAAGAAACAATATGAAGAAAAAAATGACTAATTTATGTCACTATATATTTCTTATATTCATACAATTTGCAATAAATAGCAGCACCAAAAATTTTTTTAGAAGTATGAAAGTTAATAAGGAACCTGTTGATTAGTATATTTGTTTTTAGTAGATTCTTTAACTTCACTGTCCTATTTTAACAAAAATTCACATTTTTGGTTTAACTGTTCAAACAGCACACTTAAATAAGGTATATTAGTTTCAATTCTTTCATTTAAAGTTCCTTCTATTTTAGATATCATTTTCGCTGTTAAAAAGCGTACGGTCACACCTTATTTCCTAGTTTTTATCATTGTGATTCATTATTATAAAACGTATACTTTCAATTCACAATATCTGTTCAATTTAAATCAAAAAGTTCTATAACTGGCAGAATGGATGTAATTCCTTCAATGCTATCTTTACTTTACCAGTATAAAAGCAGTTAAAATAGTTGAAAAATAATTGAAAATCCTAATATAATTACAAAATAATATAGTGTATAATAATATATAATATAGTGTAATAATAATATACAATACAGTTTAATAATAATATATAATGTAGTGTTTTAACTAAAATAGTTAAAACACTCTTTTCCCTTTATTTCAATCAAAAAGTTAAATCAAAGTCATTTAAATCAAAAAGTTCTATAACTGGCGGAATGGATGTAATTCCTTTAATGCTATCTTTACTTTACCAGTATAAAAGCAGTTAAAATAGTTGAAAAATAATTGAAAACCCTAATATAATTACAAAATAATATAGTGTATAATAATATATAATATAGTGTAATAATAATATACAATACAGTATAATAATAATATACAATGTAGTGTTTTAACTAAAATAGTTAAAACACCATTTTCCCTTTATTTTCAAATAAATAAAGGCTTTTCTAACTTTAATTGCATTCATATAGAGGTAAACATACTTTTATGGGCATTGTACGAATTTCTCTCTAAAAAATGTACATTTATGTAAGTTCAGAATCACCAGATAATTTGATCCGTCCTTATTTAAATTCAAACAAATACGGTATCTTTCCTTCGTTCTCTTTAAGCGACAGTTTAAATTTTCCATTAATACTTCATTGCACGATTTTTTTTTCTGTTAAAAAATACTTGAAATCTATATATCGGTCAAATAATTGAAAAAATAAATAAATAAATAAATAAACAAATAAAATAAAAATAAATAAATTTCAAATTTAAAGTTAAAATTTGATATTTTATGGCGTGTATCCTGTATACTCAATTAGGATTTAAAAATATTGTATGGCTCCATTTTGCAATTAAATGGGCTTAAATTAAATAAATTTCAAATTGAAAGTTGAAATTTGATATTTTATAGCGTGTACCCTGTATACTCAATTAGGATTTTAAAATATTGTATGGCTCTATTTTGCAATTAAATGGGCTTAAATTAAATTCATTTCAGCTGATTCACACTCTGCAATTTGCGTTATACTAATATTGAGTATTCAGAAAAAAAAAATGCAGTAAATCTTGCCTTAATTGCTTTATTGTTTTTTTTTTTTTTTTTTTTTTTTAAATAAATTGAATTTTTGTGTATGTGTGTGTGTGTGTGTTTCGAAGAATAAATTTTAATTTCGTATCAAATCCAGCCATCTGGCATGAAGAAAATAAGTGTAATTTGCCCCGTGCTGTATCAGTTAGAATGACGGCCAAGTTCACGGCACATACTGAGAATTACAGTGCTTTTACGTATGCGTCAGATGTAGCACACGCTGCAGTGGAGGGTTAATTGCAACTCTTTCCATTTCAACAAGAATTTTTGCATTACATGTAATTGTTTGAATAATAACTGCAAATTCGAAAACTATACATTTTTTTAAGCCATACAATTTATTACAAGCCGCATTTCACTTTAAGATATTTCGCAGCAAATGCTACACAGACAATTAGCTTCGACATTTCAACTTCAAGTAACCAAAAAAAAAAAAAAAAAATGTAACTTACAAGGAAGGTCTCCATACTGGGCATACTCAGATTTTTCTTTGAAAAAAATACTAAGTAAACTACTCATGTATGTAATAAAGGATCAGTGAAAATTAGCGACGGAAATACATTAGGAAACATGTAAAAAAATAAAATAGTTTCGAATATTTGGCGTGAAAAGACGAAAGTGTCACACGACTTGTCGAGCAGTACTTTTCCCCGCCAAAAGCAAACGATTTTAATGCAACTGAAAACTTTTGGATATATTAGAATCCGTGTAAATGAATTGAAACATAAATTAATTTAAACATAAACAATGAGCGAGTTTAATATATATTATACATATATATACGTTAAATTGCATATATATATATATATATATTATTTGTTGCTGTAGTTTTTTAATTTACCTCTGGAAAAAATATTTTTATATCTAAAAAATTCTTATTCAGTAAAATTATTTTCATACATTTAAGCGTATTGAAAAATAAATGACAGGTGTTTCCATAGCAACAAAACGAGTTGACAATGCTCAACTAGACTTTGAACTAGAAACAATTTTAATGAATTTAAATTTGAATTAAGTTTTAAATCTCAAATTTTGATGATTAAATTTGAATATAAATACACATAAATATTAATATAACGAAATTATACTTAAAACAATCTAAAGCTGACAAAACAAAAGTTATTTAATTTATCTAAATACGTTGAACATGAAACTTTTTTCCTTTAAAATGCATTTGCCATAAAAACACATTTTTGAATTTGCTTTTCATCGCCAACCGATGATAAATCGCCAAATAACGAAATTTTCATTATTTTTTTACGGACAGGGTAAGGAGGTTCCGCCGAAATTTTTTTTATAAACGTATATATACTCATGAGAAGAACATTCTGTAATTTTTTCAGTTTTTTCGGAATATGCCCGTATGGAGACCTTCCTTGTTAGAAAAATTTAGAGGGAAAAGAAAACAGTTTAACAAATTACGCCATCTGCAGGCATATTTTTCACATAGAATCAACCACATAATCTTCATTTTTTACAGAAAAATGTTGTGCAGTTGATGTATACAGTTAGAATTTCAATAAATACAATTTAAAATGTCATAAGGTGATTTTTGTTTTATTTTTGTAACCTAAAAATATCGAAAGAATTATGTAAATTTCAAGTGATAGAACTCGAACCTCTTCTGAAATGTGTCGTGGTTATGAAAGCCAATTACCAGCACGAAGTATGTAGGCGCTAAAGGGGGAAGGAGATGCCCTCCGAGGGGGTCTTACGAAAAGAACCTAACCCGTATCTATGCAAGGTAATCCAAGGTTCAAAGAAAGCCACGGGAAACTCCGAACGATTGAGCGGACTGCCGCGATCGGGTTACGTCTTCTTAAATAACATATTTTTGTTAAATGGAAGGCATAAGTAAAAAAAAAGTTTTTTCTTTTAAAATCATCTGTCACTTTTCAACTTAAATCTTTATTCATTTGTCAAAAGCAGAAATTAAAGAAAAATTAAGGGAAAACATTCATACATAAATATAAAAAATGTACGAAAACTTTAAAATAATAAAATTATTACATGCGAAACGCATGTAAATTGGATAATTACGTCAAATCTCAATTTCCCTAATATTAAACATCGTTATAATTAAAGTGAATCGACTGTAATCTTTCATTCGGTACGAGGCTATAAAAATTGCTTTTTTACTAATGAATAGCATCCCCGTGACGTCAAAATTGATATTTGTATAGCCCCGAACTGTAACAATAATAGGGTTTGGTTTATTTTATGACGGCCGATTAACTACACGAAGGATATAGACCATTGAGGGGGTGGGGAGCCCTCCGTGGGTGTCTTCCTAATCCGTATTCACGCAAGGAATTCAAAGGTTCGAAGAAACTCACGGAAAACTCCGAACGCTTAGGCCGACAGCCGCGCTTGTGTTCGAGCCTAGCACCGGCCTTTTACCAGTTGAGAGGTCCGAACCTCTCGGCCACTGGTGAGTCAACAATAACAGGGAATAATAAGGTTCATTTCTTTATGGGTTATTATTTGAAAATAAATGTTCACACTCAAAAATGAATACTCAGATTTCACGAAATTCTCCTCGTTTTTGACGAAACCGTTTCCTGGGAAATGCTCCGAACAAATATTTCGTCAAATTGATGAAATCACTTCCCTCACTTGTTTCACGATACTAAATCGTCAAAAAATTTCGTCAAAAAAGGACTAGTGCTGCCATCTATCGAATTTTTTAAGTAGAAGCTATCGGGAGGGTAGGCTCACAATCTGAGCATTTACGGCGCATGCTCGATGCTTAGCTTACTTTATCCTTGGCGATTCTGTGGTGTCGACTTCTTCAAATAGCCTAATAACCCTGTCGGGAGACTTTCCCTCTCCGTTGGTAGTGTCTATAAAGCATCTCCTGGAATCACAAAACTGGTGCATGCGTATCTACTGTGCTCTCGCACTTGGCAAAGGCTACTTCTGGTGTTTTTGTATGAATTTTATTTTAAGCGTCAGTTTTTCTAAAAGCTTGATGGTGTGATCAGTATGTTGTCTGTCTGGAAACTGGTGATGCAGGTTTCGAACCCCAATACATGGGGATAACTGTAAAGTTTGTAAACAGATTACAATTAGATATTTGAATATTAAAGTTATAAAAATATTTTTCAAAGTTTAATTGATAATAATTAATTATATAAATAATTATCAATTAATTGCATAATTATTAGTAATTATATAAATATTAATTATATAAATATATGATGTAATTAATTATCATATGATCATAAATTAATTATATAAATATATTACATAATTAATTATTATAGGCACATTTACAATGATAATAATAATTATATATATATTTTAAATTGTCATTTGTAATTAAAACTAGATACATGTTGTTTTTCAAGCTGCAATTAATTATTATATAATGTTATTAACATTATTATTAATAAATTATTACATAACATGTAAATATTATTAATAATATTAATAATATTAATAATAATTTATATTGAGAAATCAATTATAACTTTCTGCAAATAAATACTTTATATTAGTTTAGTATTAATTAATAATTATATTATTTATATTTCTTAGAATGCTATCTGTGATAAAAACTATGTATTTTTTGTTTTTCAAGCTGTAGTTCCTGGAAGAATTTTCACTTCTGATCCATATAAAACAGAAAATAATAAAATCAGAAGTCTGAATGTGTGAAGGTGTGTGTGTGTGTGGGGGGGGGGATCTCACTAACAATCCCATAAAATTATACTTGTATGTTCATTTACTTCACATAACTTAATTTACATTCCATGGGAGGAAAAAAAGAAAAAATATTGTTTATACCCCTTTTTTTATTTATATATTTTTCTTCGCTATTTTAATGTCATTTTAGTTGAAATTTTACAATTAAATGAGTACTGATAGTTTTGCATTTAATATTAAATCACCACATTGAAACATGGAAAAAAACAATAAATCAAACTGAATACAATTGAAACTTGCAGAACCAAAGCAGAATCCTCCATCTATATTATAAAATTAAAAGTTATTTTATTTATTGGGAAAATGCTGGCATATTGGGTTTATTTGCTTCTAGAAGGATGCTATTTAATGTATTTTGTATACATATTAATAGAAATTTATCAATATTAGCCTTCAGTTATTTTTCAAAATTAATTTTCTTAAACAATAAGTTTTTGTGAATCATTTCACTTAAATTTTGTTTTTCATTATTAAATAATTTCTTCTAATATAAATTTATACTATGGAAATTTGATATTATAATTTTAAATGCAGACTATTTATAGCTAATCGCACTAAATATTTGTTTCTAGTTTCATGTTAATAATATTACATATATTATATTTTAATTATATTAATAATTAAAAAAATTCATATTGATATAATAAATATTGTTAAATATTGACAATTATAAAATGTTCATACATTTTTCATTTATACTATACAATTAGTTTTTTTTTTATATATATATATAAAAAATAATAAATATTTAGATTATATCCTAATTATAACTATATCCATGCTATACAACTATACAATTAGCTTATTTTAAATAAATAAAAATAATTGTTTATACTGAATGCTAAATTAATCTTAAGCATTTGGTATTTTCTTTAAATTGATTTTTAAATTTGAAGTATTAATTACAAAATTTATATACACATAACCAACATATTTTTTTGTTTGTTTATGCACTTTTTATCAATAATGCAATGATTATTCAAAGTTCAAAGCTTCTTAAAAAAATATGTATGCTAATTGTAATGCTATACTTTATAATTATTTATTAATACTAAACTGGTATAAAGTATTTATTTACAGAAAACTATAATAGATTTTTCAATGTAAATTATACATAATTATATTAATATTATTATATAATAATTAATAAATAATATTATTAATAATAATGTTAATTATATTACATAATTAATTATAGCTTTAAAAACGAAATGCATGTAGTTTTAATTACAAATGACAATTAAAAATATATATATATAACATAATTATTTTTATTATTATGTAAATATATTATATAATAATTAATTATGTAATATATTTACATATTTAATTAATAAATGTAATATATTTACATAATTAATTAATAATTATATTAACCAATAAACTTTGAAAAATATTTTTTGTAACTTAAACATTCAAAAACTAATTTTTTAATTAAATCAGTGTTTCCCAACTATGTCCATTGAACCAGAAAATGCACTAGAGTAAAAGTTATGAAAAAGGGATCTGCATATGAAGAAAAATTTTCATGGGAACAAAAAAAGTAATGCTGTGTAATGATACCAGCTAAAATAAAAATCTATCTGGAACTGGATTTTTCTTCATGGCGATTCTCCATTCACACATTGTATTGCATACTTTGAAGAAAAAAAAATCATAAATTTATGAAAAAGGTTACCTCAATCCCGCACCTCCCCGCTATAAAGGGTTCTCGCATCAGTAGTATTATGCCAATTGTATAATACGACTGTTATTATACTTAAGCAATAGTTTCATGGCATATAACTATACTAATGTGCAGGACTTGCATCTCTAAAATTACAGACAATAAATATTATTGTCTTCATTAATATTCAAAATTCTTTACTGAAAACCGTATTTATGCACATAACAATTGAAAACACTTAAAAACATTTATTAAAATCGTTTCAACCACCCTGTTTCCTTCATTAGGGTCATATAACAATATGAGAGAGAGATTTTAAATGTTCACAAAATCTGTCTCTCTCTCATATTGTTATATGGTCCTAATGAAGGCCATAGGGTGGTCGAAACTTGTCGGTTGTGAATTTAATTAATAATTTTAATTGTTATGTATATGAATACATCTTTCAGTAAACAATTTTTAATATTAGTGACTAATTTCAAGGAATAATAGCCCTTTAATTTATTATTATTGTCTTGTTATTTACAAGAATACTATCCCAATAAACATTTTTACTTGCATATCAAAAAATAAAATGTACCATTTATTTCAAACTATCTTTATTTAATTTCTATTTTATTCTATTATTTAATTTATAATAAGACAAAGCATAAAAATTAGCTGTTCCGTTTTAAATAAAAATATAAAATTACAAAGTAAGTAAACAGACAAAAATATTTCCATCCCTTTGATGGTCAATGATGTTTTACACAGACGAATATTGTCTTTGCTATTTTATACTCAAAATAATATGATCAGTGTTGAATTCAGACACTTTTTTCCAAGAGGAACTTCAGTGGCTCCGGGAGGGTGGGAATTGTATTTTTATCTTTTTGACCATTAAAAACACAAAATTTCAAGAAGAGGGGCACATTTCATCGCTCCAGCAGGGATTGCCCTCCCCCCCGGGCCACCCCCTGAATTCAACACTGAATATGATTAAACTTTTTCCTTCACTTTAATGATGTTTTACACAAACGAATATTGTCTGTGTCATTTTGATTTTATATTCAAAACAATATACTAAAGCTTTTCATTCACTTTTGGCTAAAATAATTATTAAAATTAGATTTCGCAGATAAAATAAAAAAAATATCTTGATTGCATAAAACGGAGTTGAGCTAAGATACAAGTCTAACACAGTTAGTTATTATTTTGAAATAGCGAATGCTGAAAAAAATAAATGACTGATATTTATTTTCTCGCCAAGCAAGCGATAAACTGCCAAATACATTAACGTAAATGGCCTTCTACGCATGTGCACCAAACTTTGATAGGGAGCCTACCTTGCCGATAGGCGCTTGCAATTTTTTAGAAGCTCCTGTATTCAATGACAGAAGCAAAAATGACGTGTCACACGTGGGGTTCGAACTCATAACATACAGTGTGGCAGTCCGACGCCTTAAGTTCACGCCACAGATTACTCAGACAAGAATGATTATAAAGGCATATAGTGAATTATAGTGTGCGTTTAAATTTTTATAATTGTGATAGTACTTTTATCGATTCTGTTATAAATCTTGCAAGTTTTAAATAAGACGAATTTATTATTTTTATTTTCTAATGGTTAATGAATAATTATAATATGGCTTAATTAAGTAACATCTAGGGGAAATTTATTTTCTTAAGGAATGATTAAAATATGGGCTGGTTAGTTTGTTGCTCAGAAAGTAGGTGGATAAGATTTTAACAATTTACTGTTTATAGAGGAGAGAGAGAAAATATATGTATATATTTTTGATTTGAGTGAAAAATTTGATATTGAATATAAAATAGATCTTAGAAATTTTGAAATTTTATTTATCAAATTTACTTTTTGAACGGTTTTATAGAACGAAGTAAATATTTTTTCGAATGAAATCAAAACGAAATACAACTTACAAATAAATAAATAAAAATAGTAATAAACATCCCCCCCCCCCAAAAAAAAAAAAAAAAAAAAAAAAAAAAAACTAATGTAGCAAGAGTAATTGCTTACATTTCATTATTTTCTGAAAAACGCTAAAAAGTACTGCTTTAAACAAGAAATATATCCTTGCTAAATTCGCAAGATTTGGGGAGGTACAATAGCGGGTCCTTCTATAAACAGCTACCGCGACAGTTTCCTTAAAATTCATCAAGTCAGGCCATGATTAAGGAAGCACTTTCGTCAAATATTTGAGAGTTCACGTTTCGTTAAAAGTCATGTGATTCTGATACGAAATGATCGTCAAAAACGACGAAATAAGGCTCAAGGATTTCTGAATCGTCAAAAATGAGAGTTTTATTTCTGAGAGTGTTAAACTACGGATATTTTTTATGTAAATGAAACTTTCTCTAATTGGCTGCAGGCGATAAATACAATAAGCAGTATTCCTTTTGACGTCACAACGGATAATATTGGGTTTTTTATATCTTCGAATCAAAATGAAGAATACGGTCTACTGTGACGTCGCAGGAATACTGTTCATTATGGACAGTATTCTTTTTTTACTGTTCGAGACTATAAAAATCGACATTTTATGTGACTTCAAAGAAATATAGTCTAAAATACTTATTGTATACAAATGACTACAGAAAACTTAATTGATAATTAAAAGAATATAAATATTTTAGCATTTATTTCCAGCTAATAATCTATAAAGAAATGTAGCATTTTCTTCCTTCCACTTAGAGGCTATAAAATCGCCATTTTACCATATATTACATCACAGGAATATTGTCCATTATGCGTGTAAAACTTTTAATGTTGAATATTATATTGTATTTGAAAATCTCAATTTATCATAATCCCAAACACTTTTAAATTAAGCTATGTATGTATCCGTATTCCATATTAAAAGAAAAAAAAGCTTAAAAGAAATAAATATTACACGAGAATTGCTTGCAACAGTGAAAATTACGTCATATGTTAAAACGATACATATAAAATATTTTCATTTCAGAGAATGTTATAACGTCACATGGTATAAAGGTAGATCATTTTTAGTATTCGTTAAATATACTTTAGAAAACTCGATATCCTTATTATATGATATAAGCAATATACAATGTAAAATATACACGATGTTGCACTAAAATAAATAAAAGGATTTATGAATAAACTATGTTTCTGAAAATATCCAAAACACGATCAAAACATAAATGATAAGCTTGAAAGTTCCAAACTACAAAGCTTTTCAATACGATATTTCGGGAAACTATTCTTAAGCAGACGAAGTTTTTTAACTTTGGAATATAAAAAAGTTTATATACAATAGTTTTATTATAAAAGTTATAAAGATCGAGACATTTTTAACCTAACCCTTTTATACAAGCTAATTTTCATATGTGTGATCGAACTTACTTATCGATCCTGAAACCCGCCATCAATTGTTACTACAATGATGGACGAGGCCATTGTAATGAAAAAAAAATATGTATTCCATTCAAACGGAAAACTGTGGCAACCCGATTACAGAGGATAGCCACTGCCATAATAACAATACCCTTCAAACTTCCGAAACCTGGTGATATTTTTTAAACAAGACACATTACTGTGTTTTTGAAGTCTGTGGACACTGAACGAAAGTTGGTGGGCGTAGTTTATAATAGATAAATTATATATATTTAAATAATAGTTTTTTTTAACATAAATTGTACGCATTTAAGTAATATATTAATTGGTAGAAATTACATACATTTAAACAAAAATATTAATTATATATATTTAAAAATTATTACTAGATATAACTTATTTAAATATTAATATCACGTATATATATTTAAATTATAGTAATAATTTGAGGAAAAGAAGAACATTTTTAATTATATTAATATTGAAACATTTTTATAATTACAGGCGAATCAGTAATTAATAAAAAGACTAGTAAATTAATTTTATACATGAAGATAATGCTTGATTTTTTTAAAAAAAAGTGAGAACATAAATATCAAACTAGTAGAGTTTACTAATCTTTTACATCTGTAACATAAAATTATACTTACAAGGGGACCACCAAACATGGTGCTCACAGATTTTGATGAATTCAAAGTATATTCTAGGGGTCATATCATTAATTATTCGGCTAAAAGGATTCTTTCAAATGGGCCTTAGTTTTTGAGAAATTGGGGGTCAAAGTTCAGCGTATATTTTAAGTACTTATTAGTAAAGCTGTCGGTCAACAGCTTCGTGGTTCCGCGGTAAAGCACGAGATTCCAGACCCGGAGGTGGCGGGTTCAACTCCAAGTTGGAGCTATTTTTTTCTTCTTCTTTATATGTTTCGTATATGTTAAATTTTTTAAGCAGAATTGGAAATTCTACAGCTTTCAACTTATTAATATTTTCTTATGCGGATAGTTTACTTTTTTCATTTTTTTTTCTTATTTAAAAAAATATGATTCAAATGATAAACTTTACACTTCAAAATTCATGAAATAAATAAAAATAAATAAAAAATGCATATATAATTAAAATTTTCAAAATTATAAAAATTTTGAATGTTTTAAAATCCCTTCTACTTTAAATATTAATAATTTTGCTCAATTACATTTACCCTAATTTCCTGCGTATAATCCGCGGATCAAACAATCATTTTTCGACCCAGAAATTTTATTAAATAAAATATAACTTTTCAGATCGCCGTAAATATTTACCTTCATTTACGAAATAAAATTTCTGGGTCGAAAAAGAATTGTTTGATCCGCGGATTATAGACAGGAAATTAGGGTATATATATTGCTAAGTTAAAAAAAAAAAAAAAAAAAAAAAAAAGTTGGCGCTTTTTTTTTTCTTTCTTTATACACTTTTTACATGCTATATATTTTAAGCACAATTGGGAACTCTACAGCTTTGAACTTTTTGATATTTTCTTAATAAAGTAAATGTATATTTTCGAATGTATTTCATGAAAATTTCTTTTTATCTGCAATTTTTAAACTAATATTTTTATTGACAAGACTGCATAACGAATTTATGTCTTTAACCTTTTTTTATTAATTATTATGTAATTTCTTTTCTAAGCACAATTCTGAAATAATAATTTTTCTTTTTTCTATCGCATTTTTTTGTGGAATACTTTAAATGAAAATTTATCCTTTTTTCTATAAATTATACAAAATAATTTTCAGGTGCAATTTCTCAAACATTTATAGGATTAGTTAATTCAAATAATGCATACCTTCGAAAGTGTAATAATATATTAATGCAGTAGTGCTAAAATATTATCCAAATTTTTACTGATCTTTAAATACATTTATCTCTAACGTTTAATAAAAAAATCAACTAGATTGGAAAGTCGTCTGCTAATGAAATTAGAATTTACGATACATAAAATGATATATATTTATTTTATTCGTCTGCTTTTATTTTCTCGGTAAAATCAAGCAACAATAGAAATTGTTTTTGCTGTTGTCATTTTGTTTCTTTTGCAGACAAATAAAATATTTGAAATATTCGTATGTATATGTATAGCTGAAATTATGGTATGAAAATTGAGTATGCAATTGGTAGATTTGTATCGAATGCTAAAAATGGGTTGAATGCTAAAAATACTGTAATAGAAAGAAGCAGCACTAGTACAGAAAACTTTCGTTTGGAAAAGGAACAAAAAGGCGAAATTACGAATGCATTAAAATATTGCGAGATGTTGTTACGAAATGATAATTTGCTTACAAATTCCCAACCGGATGATATTTCCTTTTCTTCTATTGCTATAACTGAAGAATTTCATAATTCAATATTTGAAATATGAGATAATCGACAATTTATTGAGGCAGATGAACGGATATTGAATGAAGAATGTAAATTTAATGAATTTACAAAGGTATGATTTTTTTTTTTTTTACTTAGCAATATATATAAATGTAATTGAGCAAAATTATTAATATTTAAAGTAGAAGGGATTTTGAAACATTCAAAATTTTTATACTTTTGAAAATTTTTTTTATATATGCATTTTTTATTTATTTTTATTTATTTCATGAATTTTGAAGTGCAATTAGTTTATCATTTGAGCCATATTTTTTTAAATAAGAAAAAAAAAATGAAAAAAGTAAACTTACCCCATAAGAAAATATTAATAAGTTGAAAGCTGTAGAATTTCCAATTCTGCTTAAAAAATTTAACATATACGAAACATATAAAGAAGAAGAAAAAAAAAAAAGCTCCAACTTGGAGTTGAACCCGCCACCACCGGGTTTGGAATCTCGTGCTTTACCGCGGAGCCACGAAGCTGTTGACAGTCAGCTTTACTAATAAGTACTTAAAATATACGCTGAACTTTGACCCCCAATTTCTCAAAAACCAAGGCCCATTTGAAAGAACCTTTTCAGCCGAATAATTAATGGTATGACCCCTACAATATACTTTGAATTCATCAAAATCTGTGAGCACCATGTTTGGTGGTCCCCTTGTTAGTGTAAGTATAGGAGATATTGTATTTTAATAAATAATTATTTAATTATGCAGAAAAAAGTTTATATGAATTAAAAAAAATATTTTAACTATTAAAATTTATTTAAAATAAAATTTTATGCAAAAAAAATATTAAGTTTTATTCAAGTTAATTTTAATTTGTTTATTTAGCTGTAAGTACATTTTAATTTAATTTTCTAAATGACAAAATGAAAATACAAAGCAATTGATCTTTATACGTTCATAACTATTCTTTATTAACTAATTCAATAAAGATCATTACAAAATATAAAACAACGGCAAGTACACATCTTAAAACCGAACAATTAAAAAGTTTGGCTTTAAGGGTGTATTCGAAAAAATTATTTTCCACCTTCAACAGCTCGAAATTTTCCGATACATTTTCAGACTCATTTTTAAAAGTAGAAACATGAAACTTGCTGGGGTGATTTTTCAAGTGATGTAGAAGATGGCGTGTGAAGTAATTTTTCGCTGAATTCATTAGAATTTGATTTATAAGCAATTATTTTCTCAGGATGCCCTTTTTTTTTCGTTCGCAGACTTCCCGCTTCGGAAAATTTTGTCCAAGACGCCGTTTTTGATCGCTTTTTTTTGCAACATTTTCTGCATTTATCAGAAAATCGGCAATTACGGCACTTGTGTTGTTTCCAAAAAAAAAAAAAAAGGAATATGAAAGTTTGGTGCATTTGAGGAAAAAAAATGAATCTAAAAATAAATCGGAAAAAAGGCACTTTGGATCGAAATGCACCCTTAACCAACATTCTATGCCCTGCCGCTCTTACACCGCTTATCTTTCAAGTTCCTCGAACAAATGTGCAAGTTCTCCCAAAGAGACCTGCGCACAAAAAATCTGGTGATGACAAAGACGCTTGAGCTTCGTTCGCTACAAGTACTTTCGTTAGGTTCACTTTCAACTTCACTATTGAATATAAACTGAACGAGGAGGTACCACTAGAGGCGCTCACTCGTTGCCTAAAATAGCTATTGATATGGTTTTATAAACTATGACACACATTTATATAAAATAAAACGTTCCTCTATAACTTAAGTGGCGGGAAAGAATATATATTAATGTTGCTTTTTATTTTGAATAATCCTACCAATGTCCAACAATATCCTGTTTTTATCGAATAAATTTTTCATGTAAGTTATTTTTTTTAATAAAATGCTAAGATATGCTATAAATTCCTATTTAATTCCTTATCATTTTTAGATGACAATTTTTAACAGTTCTTTTTTTTTCGATTACATTTAAACTAATGTATATATATTTTTTACAATATGCTTCATTGTATCAAAAAAATTATACACGGACTTTTATAAATAATAAATGCCCCTACAACAACTAATATTACATAAAAATAAAATTACAACATAAAATTGGTCCATACTAGAGATTTTTTTGCAGAAGTATTTGAAATCAAAAATAAATTATTTGTTTTCAATACCCACTTCTATTAGTCTTAGCAGGAAAGATTGGTATTTTGTAAATACTGTTATAATCCGATTTATAATTTATTTATTTACGTCAAATTTCATTTGCAAAAAAAGTATTATTTTCTGGAAAAAAAAAATTAAAATTTTGTCGAAATTTCCTTATTTTTTTAAAAGGGTGGGGACACACTGAATTTATTCCTGTTGAACGATTAATCGCTCACTAAGTGGCTCACTAAGTTGTGGCTTTATGAGTTTTCATGGTAGACGTAGACAGATGAAAAGAGGAGACTTGTAGCAACGCATCCTTTCAATAAAAACAAGTTGGAAATTGCACGTAAAGCGTAGCAAATGAGGTGCGTTCGTACGATAACGAAGTTTTAAAATATTCAGATCTTGTTGATATAGTAGAGTGTACTTTGGATACAGTATAGTGGTCGAAATCTTTGTGTTCTTGTACATATGCAGGGAGTAATTTTTATTGTACTTCATTAACGTATATCTTATTCATAAAATGTGAAGTAATTTAATATAATTAAAACATCCTCCCAAACAATGTTTCCCCGTATAACATTATTTAGTGGAATACATTTGTGTGGCCCTGTAATTTAATAATAAATATTCTTTGCATCCCAGATTGTACAGAATGTATTTTTAGTACATATTTCATAGTTTCATTTCAATTCTGTTATGTCCAAATGAGTGTAACACCATTAAAATGCATTTGGAACTTCCCCCAAATACATAACAGATATTACATACAATACAAACTTAAATGAAGTTTGTATTAATAACAAACAATGGCATTCTTTTATGTGTGCATTTTACAGTGCTTCCTGAATTTAAAATGTATTTGTTTTTGCATATTATAATGAAATTTATTTTGTTTCATTTCATATGAGCTGTTTTTGCTCTGTTACACAATTTCATTAGCTTCTTCTATATATCAAAAAAGGTTTATTATTATTATTATTAGAATTATTAAAATATATCGTTAAGAGACTAGTTTACTCCAGCGAAACACCCTCTCGCTAATATTCGCCCCATTTAAGAGTTTAGCTTTTCATTTCGTTTCATTTTACATACTTTTATCTTTATTTATTTATTTTCCATTGCATAGTTGATGATGTACAAACACCCTGTTTTACTTTTTAAATAACATTTTGGTTGCTGGGCTTTTTCACGAGGGTGTTTTTTTCTTCGAAACCTGTTTTGAAAATTAAAATATCCTCATAAAATAAATCTGTATACAAAATCGCCTTTAATAATGAAATCTATCCTTCAGCTATTTGCAAATTTATTTCAGTAATATTTTTTCAGTTGAACAAGAAAAATATTTTTATATTAAATGCAACTAATGTGTTTAATTATAAAAATGCATTTCATATTTGTTGAAATTTTTACAACCATGGAAATAAAAACCTAAAAAATTAAACTGTTAGCGATCATGATTCGATTAAGGGGAGGTTCTACCCTTTAAGTTAAAATTTTCGAGATTGATTTTCCCCTTTCAAACGTGGGGATTGTTACATTTAAAATTTTAGAGTAATTTTTGCTTGTTGCATGTAACGCCATCGGTGAACGTAATGCTCTCTTAAAACTTTCAAACTGTTTCCCTCATAAAGCTTTTTTATTTTTTTTTTATTTTTTTTATTTTTTTTAACTGGTTAACTTTTTTCCCGAAAACTACTGGATTCATAATTTATTTTATTTTTTTTTATTTATTTTTTTATTTTTTTATTTCTTTTTGTTTAAAAGAAAGATAATCTTTACTGCTAGATCTTATACCACCGAAAATATAATTTTCGGTAATCAATTATAACATAAAGCTCAGAAAAGATTTTAAAATTGGCAAAAAGATGAACTTTATTAATAAGGCCAAACGTATCTGTGCGTAACGCATACGTCATTTGGCGAATGGCAACACTTTCCCCTGCAATTTCGGTTTTGCAATTTTCGCTACTGCAAATTTTACGCTTCTAAACATAGCATATTTTAAATTTTTATACCGTCGTATAGAAAAAAAAAATGTACTTTTAAATGCAATTTGTTTGAAAACTTTATGTAAATTTATTTTTGAGATATTAATTTTTTTAATAGTCTTTAGTACTAATTTTTTAATTGTGGCAACTGAATCACTCCATTTTCTTTTAAAATTGAAAAAAGAAAAAAGAAATTAAAATGCGCAACACTTTCCCTTACAATTTCGGTTTTGCAATATTCGGTACTGAAATTTTTAGACTTCTAAACATCGCACATTTTCGACTTTTATACCGTCGTTTAGAGGGAGAAAAAAAAATACTTTTAAATGCAATTTGTTTCAAAGCTGTATCTCAGTTTATTTTTGATATAATAGTTTTTTTTTTTTTTTTTAATTTTTAGTACCAATTTTGTAATTGTGGCAACAGAATCGCTCCATTTTCTCTCAAAATTGAAAAAAAAAAAAAAAAAAAGTAGAAAATAAAATGTGTCTGTCATAAAATCCTATGAATTTCGATGTTTTATTTCGTTTAATGTTTTATTTCGTTTAGTAATTATTATTCGTTTAATGTGTTATTTCGTTTAATAATTTAAATAATTGAGTTTTATGGTATTTTGTTAATTTTAGCTTAAAATAATATTTGCTTGAGAGTTAGACCGACCAATATAAGATGTATTTTTTACTGTAACTAATTTTGTAGATTTATTATAAATAAATAAAACATTCTTTTTAAAAGATTTTCTTTCGTCGAATTTCGACGGGTTCCACCTTGTTATATATAAATTCCGGAAGTTTGTGTTGGGAACTAATTATAAATTTTTACAAAAATATGCATAAAAAATATTAAAAGTCATTTAAGGGCGTTATTTGGGGCGGAGCTACTCATTTTCGATAGTTAAAGAATTTTTGGAATATACATTTACAGAATTGCTGTGTTTTCAATTTTAATGAACACATGAACATCATTCTCATCGCTGACGATAATGTTTAGATATCAAAATTTGTTGTTGTCTCACACAACTATAATGAAGAATATTTTTGGAAAAGAAACAAATTACATGCTTCAATATCGAAATGAAACGACAGTGATCGAAATCAATTTAAAAGAAAGAGTTTTTCGCCATTTTTTATAAACAAAAATTATAATAAATAGTTTAGAGCTTTTTAACCGAGCGATACGCTCTGTTTCCCATCACGTTAAATTTTTAAGTTTATGTAATAACTACCCGCTGCGATCAGAAATTGATTTATTGTAGTGAATGATTTTTATTTGATTGTTGTGGAAGTTCATTGAAAAAAAAACTTGTGACTTCAGAAAAAAAATCATTTTATTTAATTATTTGTATAAAATAATGTAACACATTATCAAGTGTCAGCTGTTATTTTTTTCGATAAAAGTCACTGTTTTTAAATGTGAGGGCTAAAGCACTGAATCCGACTATGTGTTTGCATATAAGTTTATTATACACTCGCAAAAAATTAGCTATACCGTAACAATATTTTAATATCTTGGTAATTTTTCCACATTTTTTTAAGACAACTATTTATTTATTTTATTAAAAAAAAAAGATTTAAAAAAAAATTATCGCATCAAATTTTAAACGTTCCGAAATTTTAGAAATATATTTTTCAATACAAAATGTCATCCAATGTTGTCCGTTTTCTTCTTTTAACTCACATTATGTACCTTTTCACTAATATTTATCTTCGAATGAAAAAGTCACAGAAATCTGCCATTAGACAACTCAAAAATTGTTAGTAGCATATATCTTGAATAAAAAATTATCTATTACTGCACAATCCAGATAACAATTCAGAATTAAAAGAACGCATTAGAATTTTATTCAAGTTACATAACATCCATATTTAATTTTCGCGCAATTAAAAAAATAACGGAACTACTTACAATTTATTATAGGTATTACCCTTTGTTATAAGTGGCGAAAATATTTGAATAAAAATCATTATAATAACTGTCGCTAGATTTCGATATTGAAGAATGTTATTTTCCAAGCAAAAATATTTTTTCCGATTGTCTCCTATACAAAACTTCAGTTTCCGATATCAAGATAGCACTGACAGTGTTGAAAAGTATGGCCTGTATGCTAAATGAAACCTAAAATACAGCTTTTGACAGATTAATTGCTGACGTTATTCCAAAAATTCTTTGGATGTCAAAGTTGAGTGGCTCCGCCCAAAATAACGCCTTCAAATGAATTTTAATATATTTTATACTAATTTTTTTTATATATAAATATTTATATGTAGCACCCAACGCAAACTTTCGGCAATTATTTATAATATACGGATACGAATGAGGAATTTTTTACAATAATAATTTTCGGACAACTATAGGACATGATTTTTATTTTTGCAAATTTTTTAATCTTTTTTTCACACATTTTTTATAATCAGAAAATTATACAAAATTGCCCACTTATGCATCTTTGACGGCTATATAAACTCAGTTAATGGTACGTGATTCGGTACAGTAGTTTTTTGAGAAAATGAGGCTTTTAAAAAATCGAAAAACATTTTTATCTCATAAAATATCAAGGTTCGCACACTCCTTGGAATTTCCAAGTACTCTGGCACCACTATTAAAAATTAGACAATTTACATTAAATTTTTTAACTATAATATTCGCAACCCCCACCTTCATTCACATATTTTACGGTATTTTTCTGCAGTGAAACACTTTGAAAATATTCTTAAAATTTAGTGGTAGAACTGTGCGAACTCTGAATATCAATATTTACAATGTGATAATGGGGTGATACACTGTCTAATAGGGAGGCACACACGAGAAAAAAATTAAGAAATTTCACTAAAAGGCATGTTTTTTAGCTTATCCGGCTTATGCCCTTTGCAATCATTTTTATTTTACGTAATAAATAAAAAAAACATGTAATAACGCTTTTCTCTGTAACACAACTTGCAGACACTCGCTCCCCCCCCCCCTCATAAACATACTGGATGCAACTGCACAATACGATTATTTTACTAATAGAATATATATTATCAAAATAATAATAATAATGTCATTAGTAATAAACCCAAGATATAAGAAAATCGATAAATTCCTTTACCGAAAGTTTCAGATTGATTTATAAGTAATAAGAAAAATACGATAGATTTACTATAATAGTGAAAATCTTTAAAAATAAAATAAAATATTGCATGCATTAAATTGTTCTTTAATCTCTGGTAATGGTGTGGAAAGAAAAAAAGAAAAAAAAGGAACTATGTTCTTAAGTAATTTCTTTCCCTTATGAAAACCAATGTTTAATTCAAAGTTTTTTCTTATTTATTTATCTTCTCAGTCGAATTTTTAATGTTAAAAAGGGAGTACAAACAAAAGTAAAACATTTTTTTTTTTTTTTTTTTTTTGCACGAAAAAAACTTATGCAGTGGCCACTCACTCACATGCATACTCCGCCAATGTCATTTTGGGGTTCGGTGCTTAGAAGTATTCACATAGTGAATCACATGTCCAAGAGGAGCTGGAAATCCCACCCCTACTTTCTGATATAAAATATAAATCGGTTTTCGCCGACTTACATGAATCAAAATTTAAGAATTAACTGACGTAATGTACAGCACGAGCACTGTTAAAACAAATGTAAACATTTATTTTATATATTTTTTGGTGTGAATTTTATGTTTAAAAAGTCGTTATTTATTCTTCGATTATATACATATAAGCCTGACTTCTGCTTAAATGGGAGAGGATGAAAGCGTTTCTGCGTTGTAAATATTAACCCAAAATTCACAAGTATATATTAAAAATAACTTTTTTTTATATTTATAGGTATTTTATTATATTAAAATGCGATAATGATCTAAATAGCGACATAAGGCGATGAGGCTTCTACTATGACTCGAAATTTACATTTATTTTTTCGATATTTTTAGTTACAAAAATAAAACAAATATTTGCATAGCTACCAACTTTCAACTAATCTTCCGTAATACCTGGATTAGTTTGATCCAGGTTAACGTCATTTCAAACCAGAAAATATACTTCATGAATCTTTATTTATTTAATTTCAGGATTATTCGTGAAACATACTTAATTTCATTTCTTTGAAAAAATTCTTGTTCGAAACTCATTAAACCAGGGTCGAATCAATGCACGTATTACGGATAACCAATGTCAGGTTAGCACCTTTGCCTTTGGCCATCTGAAATTATTTATTAAAATTTTAATTGTACACATTAATTGCGTAATATTTTTGAGGTAAAAAAAAAAAAAAATGAAGATTTTGCGTTTCATTCTCTATGAAAAGTATGCCGACAAGATGGTGTAACTTGTTGCCCTGATTCCTTTTCTCTCTGAATTTTGATGAGTTACTAATTTGTTTTCGTTATTTGAAGTTGAAACGTCGAAGCGAGTTGTGTACATGGCATTTGCCGCGAAATATCTTGAAGTGAAATACTGCATGTAATTAATTATATTGTATATTAAAAATTTAGTCTTCGAATTTGCAGTTATTATTTAAACAATTACACGTGATACAAAAACTGTAGTATAAATGGAAATACAGTCGAGTCTCTATGTAACGAAATCCACCGTTCCAGTAAAAAATCCGTTATGTAGAGAAATTCGATGTACAGAGAATCATGTTAAAAATCGTATTTAATGCGTGAAATTTGAACAAATGTTATTTTCGATTTTTAGAATTAATAATTTGAAATGTTTAAAAATAAATATTAACCTAACATTTTATTTCTTAATTATTTAAGCTATTTCAAAAAAGAGAAGACATTTATTTGAAAGCTTAATGAAAATCAAATAAGGAGGACTTGCATTAATTTCAGACGAAGAAATCTGTGATTTTTTGTTGTTTTGATTTTTAAATTGTTACGCTCTAAAAAAATAATGCTCAAATTGTAGCGAGGAATGAAAAATTGTAGTTAACATTTTCCTCCATTTGAAAGCCTCTCTTATGTGCCTCTCATTGATTCCTCTCTTACATGTGCATCAATCCAATTGACTCTGTTTTGAGAAGGATGTAGAAAGGTGTGTGGGAGATGGGATGAATTCGTTGGATTTAAAGAACAAGGAGAGAAGTAATTTAAAAAAAAACTGAACACTGACGATAAAACAAAAATATGTGATGGAAAATTGATTCCATATGAATTCGAAGCTTTTTAAAACTGAATAAATTAAGACCAATTTATGAAAAAATTCGTTATATGGAGATCGATATTTCGCTATATAGAGACTGTTTTTAATGTAATCATGCGAAAAGGTAACCGTTCCTGCTAAAAATTCGTTATATAGAGAAATTCGATGTATGGAGTTTCGTTATAGAGAGACTCGACTGTAGTTGCATTTAACCCTTCACTGTACCGTGTGCCTCATACGTAAAAACACTATAATTCTCATTATGAGCTATGAATTTGGCCAAAAGGATAGCTGTAACTGATAAAGGACAATCCAAAGAATGAATTACAGTGATTTTCTTTATGTCAGATGGCTGCATTTGACAAAAAATTAGAGTCTCTTCTTCAAAGAAAAAAACCAGATCAAGCTAATAAGTCAAGATTTACTTTAATAATTTTTACTGAATATTTAAAAATATTAATATAAAGCAAATTGCGGACTGTTAACATGGTTCGTACGGGTACCGTTATTTTCCATGTGAAATATCAGCATTTCTTTAGAGATATATAATGAAATTAAAAAAAAGAGCCTTTGTCTTATTTCAGGAGATATTTTCTATATGAAAATACTGGTAACGAAGAATTTCCTGCTCATAAAACTCCAGGACTCGTACGAACTGTGGTTAAGCAGATAAAATAACCATTTGAAGCCCATTTTAATTGCAAAATATAACAATACATAATTTTGAAATTCTATTTGAGTATACTTGATACACGCCAGAAAATACAAATTTTAACTGAAAATTTGATGTTTTAAAAAACTATTTTTTCAGTTTTTAGATCGATATATAAATATCAAATGTTTTTTTTTTTTTTTTTTTTGTCCTATAAAAATATAAACAAGTTGGAAATTGCACGTGAAGCGTAGCAAATGAGGTGCGTTCGTACGATAACGAAGTTTTAAAAATATCACTCTCATATATCAATCTCATAAAATTGTAAATAATTAAAATTAAAATACGCACCAAACAATGTTCTCCCTATACCATTATGCAATGGAATATTTTTGTGTGGCCTTGTAAATCAATAACAAATATTCTTTGCACCACAGATTATGCAAAATGTATATTATAATATGTACTTTATAGATGCATATCAATTTTATTACGTTCGAATGAGTCTAACACCATTAAAATGCATTTGAAACATTTTTCTCCATTAACCGTAATGGAACATTTTTGATTGTCCCTGTAGTTGAATTATGCATTTGATTTTGATAAAATTTGAAATAACTCAACAAAATTATGTAATAATTATGTATTTAAAATTTCAAACGATTAAAATGCATTTGAAACTTTTTCCCCCATTAGCCGTAATGTAACGGAATCCTTTTGATTGTCCCTGTAATTGATCTATGCATCCGATTTTCATAAAATTTGAAATGAACCGACAAAATTATGTAATAATTATGTATTTTAAATTTCAAACGATTCAGTTGGGTAGTTTTTGCGTTGTTATATGCGGACAGACGGACAGACGGACGGACTGAACGACAACAATAGGTGCTACGTATTTACATAATTACGAACGCACCTAAAAATGGTGCAGTGAAGGATTACTGGGAAATTTAAACTGTCGACATAGTAAGCTTCACCCTTTATCTACCGCATTATTAATGCATGAAATTTTTACATTCTAAAGCACTTTACGCAAAATGTTTAAAATCAATTAAAATATTTACATAATCATTTAATAAATATTTAATGGATTTTAGAAGGATTGGAGGATTTAGAAGGATTAATTAAATTTGGATTTACAGGGATTTTGTACAATTTTTATAACACCACTTAAATCTTTTATTTTTAATTATTTTCTTAGTATTTTGTATAATTATAAAATGTACAAATATGATATTCTTACAATATAAATATAGAAATATTTCCCCTTTGAAAAATCCCCATTCCCCTCCCTCAGCGCCTAAAAAGCTGAAAAGATGCAAAGGCAAAAGAAATCATCCTTTTAAAAATATTTTTGTTTTGTGTAACCAATAATGCTTCTCGAACAAGATGAAGTAATGTATCTGTAACTCATTCTAAAGAGTATTACAACTAATTGAAGTATTAAAAGAATTTTATAATAAGTTATTTTAATGGTACTTATAAGTACTGTCAGTAGATAAAGGGTTGAAGAAAACGAAGGAAAGATAGCTTATTACTTTAAATTTAAATAAAGATGAATCAATAATCATCTGGTCATTCTGGACTTGATGAATATACAGTTTTTTAAAGGAAAATTCATCGAATGTCGAACAAAAGTACGTTTTACTTTTATATGAAAGCAGTTAAAGTTAAAAAAAAAAAAGCCTTTATTTATTTCGAAAAATAAAGGGAGGGGGGATAGAGTTTTTTCTAACTGTTTTAACTGTTTTCATACTGTTAAAATAAAGGGGCAGCATTGAAGGAATTGCGTAAATTGAAGCAGTAATATATATATATATATTTAGACTTAGATTTCGTATCTTCCCGCGAGCCGCCATTTTATTTCTCTATTATTTCTCATGTATTATTATTTAACCTTAAACTGCAAAATGCAAAATGCAACTGAAATGATTATTTAATGATTGAATCGTACATTTAAAAAAATGATATTAAATTAAACTCGACAATTTACTTTGGAATTTCAAAAATTGCAAGATCAAATTTTAATAGTAAAAATCGTTTGATTTGCTTATTTATTTATTTATATTTTTTAAATATTCAAGCAAAGTGAAAACAATTTTTTAGTGTGCATGAGCCTTAAAAATATTTATTTTATGTTTCATTAAAAAGAATAATTTCAAAATAAAATAATAATAATAAATTATAATACGAGAAATAATAGGCAGACAACATGGCGGCTCGCGGTAAGACATGTGTTCCCTTTTTTTATTTAAATATAATAGATATTGCTGAATGAAGATATATGTTTTATAATAACGAATCACATTGATAAAACTAGAAAATTAAGTGCGACCGCACGCAATTTATTCATGAAAATGGCGTCTAAATTAGAAACAACTTTAAATGAAAGGATCGAAATTAAAGTACCTCGATTAAAAGTGCTGTTTAAACAATTAAACAAAAAATGTGAATGTTTGATAAAGTGAAGTTATATAGTCAATTAAAAACAAAACTAATCAAAGATTCCTGTTATACTTTCATAGTTTTAAAAGATTTTTTTGGTGCCGCCAATTGGCCTATTGCCAATCGCATGAATATTAGAAATATACAGTGGCATAAATCAGTCATTTAATCTTTGTATTGTTAGTTTCTTTTATGCTTTTAACCTATTTCAAAATTAACATTTTATGAATTAAATTGCATATAAAAAAATCTTTTTAACCTTTAAAAAAAATAATATCGTTTATTCTTCCATAAAAAACTGTTTAGGATGATTAGTTTACTACTGACAGACATTCAGAAAAAAAGGCTACTATTTATTAAAATTAAGAAATAATTTTGAACATGACTTATTCCTAGAATATTTTAAATGATAAGCAGAGGGGGGAGAAAAAATAAGCATTAGAAATTATGGAACAGATGCAGTAGCTCCTCGCGAGCCGCCATTTTGTTTCCCTATTATTTCCCTATTATTATTCCTCAAATTGATATCATTATCATTATTTTGCAATTATTTTTTTGAGGAAACATATAATAAATATTTTTAATTCTTATGCATACTAAAAAATTTATTTTCAATTTACTTGAATGTTTTACATAATAAATGAACAATAAATCAAACGATTTTTACTATTAAAAATTTGCTCTTTCAATCTTTGAGTTTCTACAGTAGATTGTCTTGTTTAATTTCAAATCATTGTTTGAAATGTGTGATTCAATCATTAACTAATCATTTTAGTTGCATTTTGTAGTTTAAGGTAAAATAATAATGTAAGAGATATAACAGGGAAACAAAATGGCGGCTCGCGGGAAGATACTGCATCTAAATCGAAATTATTCTGTTGCATAATCTTCTTATTGTATTATTTTTTCATAAAGAGTTACCATTCATTTGGTGCTGCCATCTATTATCGACATTCTTAAATGATATTATTACTACAGTATAGATTTTCAACCTTTTAGACTGAAATTGTTGGAAACTAGAAATTCCCGATGATAATATTCATGTTATGTAATCATAAAATTTCAATAATTAAATAAGGGTATTTTGTCTACACGTACATGGCGGTAGCTTGGTGGTTCGCGGCATCAGCTTGAGAATTCCCAGTGTACGGAGTTTTCATTTAGAAGGTGAATAGATGTTTTTCTTCCGTTACACTGTTGATCAGAAAAACAATGTAAATACTAAAGAAAGTGCCAAAAATAGGAATGTTTATATTCAAATACAATATTTTAATATTAAAAACTTCGAATGCAGAATTTCTCGTATTCTATTTGAGTGGAAATCGAATACGAGATCATACAATCGAATACGATAGCAATACGAAATTAGAAAGGAAATCTGTAGTAGTACAAGAGATGTATCTTCCGAAATACCCAAATAGAATTTGGTTCTGAATACATACCGAATAGAAAGAAGATTTGTTGGTATTCTCCAATTCTCGGTATAGAGGAAGAAGAAACTGTCACTTTTATTCTTATATGAATGTCCCTTGATTAGATTCAAATATCTTTTGAACTCTTTAAAAACTGTAGAGTCCAAATATGTTTCTCTCTACCACGGCGCTGTTCAACCGAATTCCCAACTGTCCGCTTCATAATATACATATTTACGAAAATGCTATTTTTGATGACAAATATTTGACATAATTAGTATTTAACGGCAGTGTTCAGTTTTATATTATTAAAGTTTTTAATTTGGATTTTTTTTTAATTTTCACTATTCAAATTCAATATTCAAATTACTTATTTCATTTCATTTATATAATACTTGTTTTATGTGAGATTAATTGATTTAACGGTGCGCAAATATTTTGAAAAAAGAAAAGAAAAAAAAAGAGAAAAAACACGGCACATGGCCTATTAAGATATCGTTATTTTAACATCGATATGATTTGGCTTTTCAGATAGAAAAAGTTGAAGATTATCTTTCCGAAGAAGAAGACTTTTTCAATTCCTAATCGGAATGATTTTCAGGCAGAAGTTAATACACCGCTGCAATAGAAGAATAAGTAATATCTATTGTTAAAGATTGATTATAGATGGCAGCACCAAACTAGAATTTTCACTTTAATGCTATTTGAATCAAAATTATCAAAGAGAAAGATTTCGGATGTTGAATATTCCAACCACTCCTGTTTACTAATTAAAATAGTTCAGTCATGAGTCAATATGTACAAGATTTACTCTGAATTTCCGTTGTTATTAACTGTTATTTTATAAATGCTATAATTTGTTATTTAACTGACTTCCCAGAACAATTTTTAATAACTGTATCTAAAGGCAGTTAATTTTAAAAGTATAGAAGTTTTATTTATCACACAGTTCATTAATAAAATATTAGCAAGAAATATTACGGTTTAAGACAGAAAAAAAAAATACAAAACTAAGAAACAATTATTTTACGTGTCTATATACTCATTAAATCGCTAAGAGATGGCAGCACCGAAGAATTTTTAAAGATGTTTTGTGCAAGGGAGGAATTAGTATGTATGAGGAATGGATTCACAATCTACTGCTATTTAGAATAAAGTAAAATATGACAGAAATTTGTATTTCATTATTTAACACAAAATACTTTTTTTTAGACGAAATCTGGAATTCATCAATTATATTTAAATCTACTTATAAGTTTGGCAAAAGAAAAAAAAAATCCCTTAACAATTATAAATGTGGATATTTAAAACGAATTTTGTTTGCTGATTTCAAATACGTATGCTATAATGTTCAGCATATTTTTATGCTATGATTTTATATTTACGCTATTGTATAGGGTTTAGCATTTTTCTTAACTCCTTCGCGATGGGAGTTTTTTACGAAATTTTTAATGTATTGTCACCAGTCTTAGAAAACAGAAATTTGTTTCTTGTTAAATCGAGAAAATTTTCGGAATTACAGTATAATTTTACCGGTGGGAATAAACAGGGATTCTTAAGCCTTTTTGCGGCATGTATACGTGTCGCTCGTCCCCAAGGGATTAAAGTCATTTAGAAACTTTCATATGCTGTTCTCATAAACGTAGTACAGCACACTCTAACCAGATGATGTTAATTTAAATCTGCGGACTAAAACAAAATATATAAACAATTTTCAAATTAAAATAAACGCCGGTAAACAAAATAAACTCATAGTGCTTTATCATGTTTGTAAAATCGAAATAGACACAAATATCTCCATTTCGGGAACAAAGTAAAATTCTATTGCACACTATTACATTTATTTCAAGTATAAAACCAACTTTAAATATTTATTACATTCACACCACTAAATTTATTTTGTTTTACATAAACGTGTTAAAGTATGTATTTGCAACAATGCCGTCGCGCGTCGGTAGAAACATCAGTTTTCATAGACGAGTGAGCGCCCTCCTGGGCAATAAGTTCTCCTCGTTCATTTAATATCAATGGGCATGGTATAAGCAATGTATGCAAACTAGCATCTAATGCGCATACTCTTTTTATTGATGCGTAGATTTTGTGTTTGGTATAATGTTTTAAAGTATCTTTCTAGATTATCTAGAAGTGTACTTTTAGATACTGCGCCCTTGCACTTATCACTCATGCATGACGAATTTTTTGTTTAACCCTTTCAAAAGCATTTTCAAAGCTGAAATGCTTAAATAAAAAAGTATCATCTGAATTTATCAATAAATTTATTCGGAAATAAGGAAAGAGCTATATTTTACGTACATATTCAGTGGGAAATATATACCACAATTCTGATGCCATTCAATGGCATTAGAATACAATGGCATCATCCCGAGTTCTAGAAGCAATCGGGAATTAAAATTAAGTGACTTCAAAAATGTGCAACAGTTTATGAAAAAGTTAAATCAAGGTTTTTTGTTTGTTTGTTTGTTTGTTTTTTAGTTTGTTGAACATTTTACGCGCCATATGGAAAAAGAAAGGGAGGCGACTTTAAACCCTTTCCGGCACACTGTGCACGATCTGTGATATCTAATTTTAATCCCAAACTTGCAAACTGCTCCAATAATATTTTAGTAAAATTTGGCGTTTAAAATAAAAGCTTAAATTAAGAAATTCAAAATATCTGAAAAATTCGCTCCTGGATTCCGGTGACAGTCGATAATTTCCCATTTTACTAACAGATTTTGGCCGTGCCAGAAAAGGTTAAAGGAGCAATATTTATTCAGAATGATCAGTCCAAGTGTATAAAAAAATTTTAGTAGTGTGAATTGAAATTCCACCTCTGAAATTGCGCTGGCAAAAAATAAGGAATTTCAATGTACTTATTGAAACAAACAATCGCAAAAGCCACTACTGTGAATGTGAAAAATCATTCACAAGTAAAATAAATGTGTCAAAAAATTTCATCCTAAAAAATTCGCGTAGGCAAAACATTTATATTCAAATTTATCAATTATCAAAATCAAAAATTAATTTAAAAGGATGAAAAATAATTTAATTTATTATTTGTTTTAACATTGTGGAATATATTAAGCATAAAATTAATAAAAATAATGTTGGCATTTGATATTTATTCGAAATTTAAAGTTACTTTAAAATGACGATAAAAATAATGTAGTTATTAAATTTAAAATTCTGAAAAGAATATATTTAATTGCCATTTAAATTAAAATTTTTAAAAGAAGAACATATTTAATTACTATTTGATTTAACAATTTGAAAAAAAGTATTAAATTATAATTATTATAGATGAAAAAATTATAAATTAAATTTAAAATTATTAAAATTTTTTTTAACTAAGTTAATTATTCAAAAATTAATATTATGATAACTTTATTAATTATTAAATGATAAAATTTAAAATTATGAAACAAATTTTTAATTTATATTTAAATTAACATTATAAAAAAATATTAAATTTAAATTATTAAACATGAATTAAAATACTTTTAAAAAATGATATGATTTATAATATATATTCAAAATTAAAGTTTGTTTAAAATTATGATTGAAAAACTTAAATTTTAAATTTAAAATTATGAAAAAATATTTAATTGTTATTAAATTTAACCTCTTCAGTCCTGATGTCGTCTGGAGGCGACACTAAAAAACACTTTTTAAATTAAATTAAATGCTTCTAGAATTATTAAAACTGCATCTAGACCTTTTTAACAAATGTGTGAATGTTAGAAGCATCGATATATAGACTGATGCATATTTGGAGATGTTTTATATAAATTTTGACCTTTTTTTTTTGTAGTGTCACGTAAAATTTGTCTCAGGACTGAGGAGGTTAAACTTACGAAAAGAACGTGTTTCTTCTTTGTTCCGACGTAGTATGTTGTGAAATTCATTAAAATTATTAAAAAATGCAAGGAAAGTTAAATTTTATATTTTGAACACAGAAAACATTGAATTTTGAAGAAGAAATTCTTTTTAGAAAGAAAAGAACATATAAAAATGAAGAATTTTATATATTCTTTTGAAAATTTTTGTTATGCAATTTTGTTTAAAAAAAATACATCATATTTTAATATTACGAATATTTTAATATCGTCTTTTATCAAATTCCCCCCCCCAATGTAATTGAAAATTTTACGTGTAAATGATAACAGAAAATTGATTTCATTATTTTTTTTTATTATTATTAGCTAAGGGCTTATCTTTACTATATTCATTTCTGCTAAGACGGATTTACTTTTCTGCCTATCCATTCTACATATTTTTTATTTATTTATTTATTTTTAAATCGGAAGAAACATGATACAAGTTACGGTCCTGAAGAATATTTAGCAATATCTATACCGATGTTCCCCGAAGTTGGGGGAGAAGGTGAAAAATTAACATAAAGTATGTGGGGAAATTATTCGTTATAAAAATTCTTGACACTTAACATAGGTGGCCTTTGAATAGGGAACAGCTTTAAAAGAAGTTTCTCTGCATATATATACAGTACAGCTTCAATAATAGACAATAACGCATAGCGAATACCTTATTTTAACAAACAGTTTTCTGATCTCCACTTCCTGAACCTAAAATTTTGTATGTTTAACCTCTGAATAACAGATATTTCGAATAGCGTATTGTAATTTTGCAGATAAAGGATGAAAAATAATTTTACTTACCCATCATACGTAGTATAGGGTAAGTATTGAAATCGTTTTGAAAATCGAAAAAAAAAATTATGGCGGATTTACACGTTTCAGATACTGGAGATTCCGAAAAGCATATTTTTAGAAAAAAAAAATTGCCGTCCATCCGTCTGTCTGTCTGTCTTTCTGTCTGTAACCGCTCAATCTCCCGAACAAATTGAGATAGAGGCTTGAAACTTTGTATGTGCTTAATATGCAAGAATGGGACGAAGCCTATTTAATATCAATAACCTTGATTATCCGGAACTATTTTTTTCTGACCCTGTTTTCCATATTCTTCGATTTTTCATGACCATGTATTTCATTCAGATTTCAATTCAAAGATATATTTCAATTGGAAATGAGACGCTTCATCCGACGCAGTAAATTGTTAGTTAATATGATTAATATTTTTGGAGCTATAAGGATGCTTCTTTTACGCAATCCGGTACTACTGGCGTATTTTGGAGTTTTATATAATTTGTCGAAATCGGCTCATCAGCATTTCATTGATAGAGCATTACTATGTATATTAAAACTATTTAAATATGCGTTTAAACTTTATTTTGGAATTGCGAAGCATTTTATAAATAGTTTACATGAGTTTTATTTTCATATTTTATATTATGCGTATCCGTGATGGGTAAGTATTACGGTGGGCCCCCAACGACTAGTTTTTTTTTTAGATTTTATGAATCAGCACATGAAATAACATCCACATGCGGAAGTACAAAATTTGTAAAATCAACAATTGTAATTTAATTGTATAAAAATTGTATAAAAAATGTGAACTGCGATTATCAAATTATATTAAAAAAAGAAAAAAAAATTGTTTTACTTACCCATTATACGTAGTATAGGGTAAGTCTTGCAATCGTTTTGAAAATCGAAAATTTTTTTTGACGGATTTACACGTTTTAGACCCTGGAGATTCCGAAAAACATATATTTAGAAAAAAAATTGCCGTCCATCTGTATGTCTATTTGTCTGTAAACGCTCTATCTCCCGAACAAATTGAGATAGAGACTTGAAATTTTGTATGTACTTAATATGTAAGAATGGCACGAAGCCTATTGAATATCAGTAATCTCGATTATCCGGAACTATTTTTTTCGGACTCTCGAAAAATTCGTTCTGATGAAAGGTACATAAAATTTTTCGAAATTTTTTATTTCAAGGAATGGACGTCAAAGGCAATAAAATAACACAAATTTTGCATAAAAACTGAAGTCAATCGGATAATTAGCTATCGAGATATTTGAAATCCTATTTTTCACACTCTTCGATTTTTCATGATCCTGTATTTCATTCAAATTTCAATTCAAAGATATATTTCAATATTAAATGAGACGCTTAATCCAATGCAGTAAATTATTGGTTAATATAATGGAAATTTTTGGAGTTATAAGGATGCTTCTTTTGCGCACTTTGGTATTATTTGGTTTCGTCTATTAAAAAACTATCTATCGCCAAGTGTATGATTAAAAGCCAATAACGGCTTACCGTAAATGTCCCATTCATTTGGATTTAACACATTACGTTACGTCCTTAAGCAATTTTTATTTCGATGTTTTATTTGTAGTATAAACATGAATGGTAAGTATTACGGTGGCCCTCAACGACTAGTTTTTTAATGAGGGGAAAAAATGGAAAAAGCAAAAAACCTCCAAATTTATCAGAGCAATGTGTCATAAATTTTATGATCAGAGATAAATGAGGGCTGCGAAAAATCCCCCTTCCACGCCCCAAAGCTGGGTATATAATTCCTTTTATTCGCTTCGCCACGCCTAGTCTTGAATTCAGGAAGTGACTTGGGAGGAGCAATTCCTCCTTCTTCTCCGGAGAATTAAAATTATCAGAAGTGAAGAAACTTCTGGAAATTTCATTAATATTTATGATGAATTACCTACCGAAGAAGAATCGGTTGATGTATGCGATTATATCACTTCAGAATTTTCAACAAAAGCTTACAATTTGTGATGATGAAACAGATACTGAAAACTTGAAATGTAATATCGAAAATTTCAAAGAAAGTACCAAATACAGTGAGTAGGTACACAATTTCTTTAAAAATAAAATAAAATAAAAGATGATGCAGAAGGATTAATACTATTTATAGAATTCAAACTTCAGATTAATAAACAAATTACGTATAATCCCAAGCAAAAGTAATATATTGTAACAAATTTTTATTGCAAGAATAAAATAAACTGCAGATAAAGATATACAGAATTTTATTTCAGATTTTATTGCTTAAAAGTATTATTTTAATTATTTAATTTTAATTGCAAATTGAAAATAAAATTTATATATTTTAAATTTAAATCTCACACCATAAAATCTATAGAGTAAAGTAATGATATTATAAAATCGGTTAATTGTAAATTTGTATTTTAAGTTGTATGCTTGTATTCATGTACGTCGATTGCCAAAAGTTGGTAGCCGATGTACTCTTTCATGTAAATAAACTAAAAAACCATCTTGACGAGTCGATTTGCATTGTCTCGTACCTGCTTCGTCTTTTTATACTTTGATAGCTTTAAATGCTACTTTGGAAATGAGGGTATAACATTCAAAATTGGACAGGATTTTCTGCGTTATTCTAAAAAATTATATGACAGACACGTTTTTCTCACCAATCAGAGTCCACATCACATTCATTTTCCATAACAAGGAATTTGAAATTCGCCAAGAGCAAGTTTAGTTTATTTGAAACATTACATTATCTTATCGAGTTCTAAAAATGCTACGAATTTTAGTTTACATATCCTAAAAAACTGTATTAATTAAACTTAACGATTTAAAGTTATTATAAAATATATCACATCCATTATAGTGGCAAACAATAAACCGTAATTCTTTTTTAAAATGTAACCAATTTATCACTAATTGTTAGCATTTACATAAATATACCAATCGATATGTGTATACGTCGATACCTCAAAACCAAATTAATTGTTGCTAACTTATAATTAAGCATTTAATTATTTGCACTGATTTTATTTAAAGGTCCCTCTTTCAAACGGCAAATATTCTGATAATATAACATAAAGCGATTAAATAAAAATACTCAAAAAATTCTGCTTAGAACTAAACCATTATTAAAAAAGTCAGTAGTTTTATAATTTGTTCTGTAATAATATATTCAAAATTGCCAAAGAGGGGAGGGGCGTACATATGATCAAAACTTTTCCTCCTCATATTAATTTATAATTATAGTAATATAGAAATAAAAATATTTATAATACTGAAATTGTTATTATAAAAAAAGGGCAAAACAAATTATTTTTTTAATGTTTTTTTTTCAGATATTTATTTAAAAGAGTGGCAACGTAGTAGAAAAACTATAAGCTTTTCCATCCCCATCCCCCCTTTCCCTCTCCAACTGACACACACTATCATCACCACAAAAATAAAAGTTACAGGTTTATTTTGTTGTTTCTTTAATATAAGGTATTATCTTGCTTCGCTGATAGCAGTTTCTAAATTTCATTTATTTTTGTTTCTTTTAAATGCTTGACATCAATTTTTATTTGCTTCTGTCTTCGCAGAGGGATGTGTATTTCATTATCTGCTTTCCAGAAGCGCACTTCGCTTTTTGAGAGGGGCGTTTCGCTTTGTCTTTCAGAACGAGAGGCCCCACTAGTGGCCGAGAGGTACGGACCTCTCAACTGGTAGACGGCAGGTGCTGGGTTCGAACCCAATTGCGGCTGTCGGCCTAACCGTTCGGAGTTTTTGTGGTTTTCTTCGAATCTTGCGTAAATACAGGTTAGGTTTCCTTAGAAAGACCCCCACGAAGGGCAACACCCCCTGGTCCTATATCCCTAGCTTAGATAATCGGACGACAAAAATAAATCTAAATCTTTCCGAACGAGAAGCAGCGTAAGTTATGCCAAATCCGCATGCACATTTTTTGGAACTCTTAACTGCCTCTTACCACTAACCCCTGTATTATTGGCTTGAGCGCTGACAGAAAATGACGACTTATATTGTTAGCTAGACTACTCTAAGTGACAATGAAAAAGCCCAATGCGGATTTTTTTTCTTTCTTTTAGCATGCGTATTGTAAATATAATTTTCACTCTAACAATTAAAAAAAAATCTATTTCAATTTTTAGAGATTAAACGAGACAAAGAAATCTTTTTAATTTTTTTAAATATGAGTCTGTAAATTTAAAAAACAACACATGAATTATTAAATAAATAAAAATAAAAAAATCCGCTTTTGGTAGCCGCCATTTTTGTGTCAGTAAATATACGGGATAGTTTTTTTTAATGTGCTTATGTCGGCCGATTATCTACTCGAAGGATATAGGCCCAGGAGGAGGAGTGCCCTTCGGGGGGGGGTGTCTTTCTAAGGGAATCTAACCCCCTATTTTCGCAAGGTTTGAAGAAAACTCCGAATGATTAGGCTGACGGCCGCGATTGGGTTCGATCCCAGCATCTGCCGTCTACCTGTTCTCGGTCACTGATGGGGCCATGTGAATATACGGGAGATGATACTCTTACTAGCAGTGACGTCATTGACCGCACGCTTTCAGGAGATGTGTTGTTCAAGTCCGCTTCGCGATTCGGTATTTTCTTTATTTTTGTCCTTGTTTTTCATTTATTTACTTGACATTTCATCATCTAGCAAATCAATTTACATCTATTTAGTTAATCATTTTCTTAGTCCCCGTAACCTTTTCTTAAATACCCGTTTTCAGAATTTCGTTTGATGGGGCCCTAAAAACATGTAAAAGTGAACGAAATTTTTACTGGCTAAAGCGGGTTTCATTACCTACTTTCAAAATACGTCGAAAACTGCTATTTTTTTTTCAATACGTATGCTGTGGAGGTGCTTTTCATCTCTTAATAAATTAAATATTATGTGTTGCCCCTTCTTTAAAACTGGTTGTGGTTTGACGTTACCTATGACGGACGTAGGAGCGAAGGGGAGTGCCCTCCGTGAATGTCTTTCTGAGGAACCGTAACCCATATTTATGCAAAATTGTCCAAGGTTTGAAGAAAACCCCGAAAAACTCCGAACGGTTTTATCGACGGGCGCGATCGGCTTCAAACCCAGTACTTTTCGTCTACCAGCTTCGAGAGTATCACCTCTCAGCCACTGGTGGAAGGGGAGGACAATATAACTGATGAAAAATTTCAACTAATTATCTGTTTATCTTCTTATATTTCATTGCTTTAATATGTACTTGTTGAGTAGAAACAAGTTTATTTTATTAATTTTCTATTACTATACTATTTTTGCGAAGACAGGAGGACGATGTGGAAAGAATTCTTCTTTTATAAGGGATTCTGAATTTTCAAGAAAGATATTTTTTCTCATTACAGTTGAGATTTCTCCCGAGCTGTTATAGTCAAGAACGGAACGATTACCTTTTACTGCATTTTCATAAACATCTAAACAACGCACATTTTTTCATTTTACGTTCTGGATTAGGGATTAAAACCTACTTTTAAATGGAATTTGTTTCAAAACTGTATGTGAGTGTACCCAATTTTGATGGTTTTTAAAATAATTTTCAAGTAAGTTATTTTTTTTTCGATCTCAGTCGAGTGCAGATAACCGGACATCATAAATAACATCAACACCCACTGAAATGTACGAATGTGTTTTCAGTAGAACAGCTTCTTGTCAGTTTCTATATGTAATTTTTGGAGCTATTTTCTTTCTTTTTTTCCTCGCCCAACCAGTGGCCGAGAGGTTCTGACCTTTCAACTGGTAGAGGGCAGGTGCTGGGTTCGAACCCAATCGCGGCCGTCGGCCTAACCGTTCGTGGTTTTCTTCGAACCTTGCGTAAATACGGGTGAGGTTCCCTTAGAAGGACCCCTACGAA
The DNA here is from genome assembly GCA_964019185.1 of Maratus speculifer. Classification (NCBI taxonomy): domain Eukaryota; kingdom Metazoa; phylum Arthropoda; class Arachnida; order Araneae; family Salticidae; genus Maratus; species Maratus speculifer. The sequence continues at coordinate 2,713,746 of CAXHSM010000011.1, read as the reverse complement.
GGGCACTCCTCCTCTTGGGCCTATGTCCCTTGTGTAGATAATCGGCCGACACAAATAAACAACTACACCACTTTCCTTTTTCTCATACTCTCTCTTTTTATTATTTTAATCAAATTGCTATTTAAATAAATTAAATGTCTGCAATTGCGAAAAGGTTTCTTTTCTATTTTTTATTCAGCTCTTTTAATCTTAAAATGAGCGCATATTTTTTTCCCCTCAATTTAAACATTTATAGATATTTCCATTTATCAATTTTAGACCTGTATGAATAGCGGAACCTTTGTTATTAAGTAACAAGAAGAAAAATATTTGGAAATTTTTGAGCATATTCAGAAAGAAGAAGAAGAAAAAAATCAATTAAATCAATGCAATAGTGTCTCCAAATGTGCTTCGGTGCTGCCATCTCTTAGCGATTTAATGAGTATACGGACAAATAGACCAATTGTATCATGGTCTCGTATTTTTTTTTTTTTTTTTTTAACTACTAGCTGACCCGCCCGGCGTTGCCCGGGTCCGTGTTAACAATATTAAACAAACTTGAAATTTGTATGATTTTATCATTAACTCGAAACATGCAGAAATGCATTGTCTGAAATACGTAGCCACTGACTGTGTGAAAAATCGGTTTAAAAAACAGCTAATGTTAAGCTCTAAAAACACTCAAAATGAGTGATGAAAAACGCGGGAGGGAATATGTATCCAACGACTGCGTGATTTTCTTGTTAAAGTGTTGATATTTATCAAAAATCACTGTTAAGTCACGTAACTAATTAATTTTTCTTTTCACATAGAAATCCCAAGTGAAATATTTTGAATTTCAAACTAATTATGTCACTCTTAAATCCGACTAAACCATGAATGAAATCGATACTCGCTGGTAGCTAAAATGTTGATATGTAGTATTATAATTTCAGAGCCATTTAACAAAAGTAAGTGTTATTTTTAATCAAATCATGCGTAATGTTCACTCTATGGATAAATTCCTAACCGTAAACTTTTGTACCGTAACCATAACCTGCCTGTAACCAAACTTTGACTTAACAGTACCTTGCCGTAAATTAAATATAACGTAAATGTAACCTAGCCTTCACTTTATTGTAACCTATCCTTATTCTAACCATAACATAAATGCAATTTAACTTTAACCTAACTTTAACTTAACCGTGACCTAACTGTAACCTAACTTGAAATTAAATATAATTAAAGACTTACCGTAATGTAATTGCAACCTAAATGTTACCAAATCATATATTGGTTTCATGTCCATGGAAATTATTTTGTCTTGTTCGGATCTGGTTATGATTCATTAGAACATTTTTGTCGGGTTCAGATTTCGTTCGGTTCAGTTTATAGGTATTTTTTTATATTGAGTTTTAATGTTCGGGTCGTATTCATGTCCATGGAAATTATTTTTCCTTGCTCGGATGCAGTTATGGTTCTTTGGAATATTTTTGTCGGGAACAGATTTGTTTCAATTCAGATTTCGGCTTTTTTTTCAAATGGAATTTTTGGGTTCGGGTTATCTTGCGTCTTCACGGAAATTATGCTGCCTCGTTCGAATAAGAACATGCTTCACTGGAATATTTTTTTTTCAAGTTCAGATTTGGTTCAGTTCAGATTTCGTGATTTTTTCAAAGAAATTTTTTAGGTTCAGATTCGGTTCATGTAAATGGAAGTTTTTTGTCTTATTCAGATCCAATTACGATTCTTTGGAATATTTTTTATCAGGTTCCGATTTGGTTCGATTCAAATTTCTGGAATTTTTTCAAATAGAATTTTTAGGTTCGGATCTCGTTCATGTCCACGGAAATTATTTTGTCATACTTGAATCCAGTTATGATTCTTTCGAATATTTTGGTCGAATTTAGATGTGGTTTGGGTCAAATTTCAGTTTTTTCAAATCGAATTTTTTAGGTTCAAGTTGCGTTTATGTCCATAGAAATTATTTCGTGTTGCTTGGATTGGGTTATAGTTCTTTGGAATATTCTTGTCAGGTCCAGATTTGGTTCAATTCAGATTTCGGGTTTTTTCTTCAAATATAACTGTTGAGTTCGGGTCTTATTGCATGTTCACGGAAATAATTCTGTCTTTTTCGAATAAGGACATGCTTCACTGGAATATTTTTGCCCAGTTCAGATTTCGTTCAGTTCGCAATTTTTTCAAAGAAATTTTTTGGGTTCTGATTGTGTTCATGTCCACGGAAATATTTTGTCTTATTTGGATCCGGTTGCGTTTCTTTGAAATAGTTTTGTCAGATTCAGATTTGATTAGATTCAAATTTCAGGTATTTTTTGAATGGGAGTTTTAGGTTCGTATCGGGTTCATGTCCACGGAAATTATTTTGTCTTACTCGAATCCGGTTATGGGTCTTTCGAATACTTTGGTCAGATTTAGATGTGGTTTGGGTCAAAGTTCAGGATTTTTCAAACGGATTTTTTTAGGTTTGAGTCGGGTTTATGACCATGGAAAGTATTTTGTGTTGCTGGGATCGGGTTATAGTTCTCTGGAATATTTTTATCGGTTTCAGATTTCGTTCGGGTCATATTTCGGTTTTTTTAAAGAAAATATTTAGGTTCGGGTCAGGTTTCATGCCCACGAAAATTATTTTTCCTTGTTTGAATCGGGTTATGCTTCACTTGAAAATTTTTGTGGGATTCAGATTTGGTTCGGTCAGTTATCAAATCCATAGTTTTTTTCCAAACAGAATTTTTAGGTCAGGGTCGGGTTTATACTCACGGAAATTTCGTGTATCACGGATCGGAGTGTGGTCTGTTTTTTTCTGGTTGGGATCGGGTTATGTTTAAATTAGTCTAAACATTAAGGTTATAATCAGTTTTGCTACCATTCTTTTTATGGCTATTTCTGATAGATAATTTACTTTACTATTTGATAATTTATTATGGTGAATGAATCGTTTGCGGATACAAACAATTGTACGCCAAACAGCTATTTTATTTTTGTTTAAAAAATTTAAAGCCATGTTATAATTTTAAATTGAATAGAACACATTTAAATTTAAACAATGATTAAAAAAATAAACTCATAGAAAGGTGTTGTGTAATGTTTTTTACTGCAATACAGCTAATGACTCATACATTCTAATGTTCGAAATGCCAAAAATATGCGTACAACCATATAGTAAAAAGAAATTAATAGAGTAGCAGTATAAAGTCTTAAGATGACGCAAAAAATGAAATTCTAAAATCCGCTACATTAAGTCCAAATAAGCACCAACAAAGTCATGTGCTTTGAAACTCCGATCAATTCAAACTGGTTTAAACCAGTATTTCTTTGTTTATGTTTTTTACCTTTTAAACTGTTATTGAATAGATGACTAAAATTTCTTTTAAAAAATAAAGTTTTGTGCCATTATTGCCTGTAATACACGATCAGAATGCATGAAAGATACAATTAGATCAATCATAGGCAAGAATTATTTGATTATTTTTATTATATGACTTTGAAATATCAATATAGAAGCATCATTTAAGACTTTGCTTGAAAAATCAACATTCTTTCGTAAAGTCTTAAAATCATCCGCACTCTGAAATCTAGATTTTAGATTAATATTATTATTTAAGTGTTCATGCATGATTTTAAAAGAATCTTTTCATCACTATATTTTATATATTGACATGGAATTATTAATATGTTGTTAAATCATAAACATTTTTCATCTACGTTATAAAGTATTAAAAATTTCTGGAAAAAAAATAGAAAACTTTTTGTAATACAATTTTTTACTTCAAATCATGTTTTCAATATTTTATTTAATTTTGTTTTGACATTTAATTATTTTTAATTTTTCAATTTCAATTATTTTAAAAGCAAACATTTATTTTAATAAATAATATAATAGAAAAAACCATTTAAAAAAATTACTATTTCTTCGTAAAATATGCTTCAGCTGCATTTCTTCCAATCCGTCTTATTAATACAAAATTTCTTCCTCGTGCTTTATTTTGAGACATTAAAATTTCAGCGATAAATGGTTTCATATTGCTAACTTTTTTCTTTTTCGGTTTACTTCGCCACCACCTATATTTTTCCTCCATGGCGTACAGCAGCTGTCATTAAAAAAAAAAAAAAATCCTCATTTAAACTGACAATTTGCCAGTCTATGAATTTTAAAGGTCAGTCCCATTTTTTTAAATTATTTCTGCGAAAATTTTATGCAACCAACCAACCATAAGAGAATGAAAGGAGAAAAAGCTAAAAAAAAGCGATTTTTTATGAGAGCGATGTTTGGAATTTAATTAATTACTCTGTTAATAAATAGAATTTTGAAATTCTGAGCGTTAGGTGCATCAGGAGAGATATTGGGCTACTCTCAGAAAAATTTTGAGCTTCGTACGTACCTTAGTTTTCGCTAACTATCGCACACACACACACACACACACACACACACACACAGAGAGAGAGCGATTTGTTATTTTATTAATATAGATAATATTCAGCGTTGACATTTTATGAATGAAATTGTGTGATAAATAAGATTTCTGGCCTTCCAAAATGAACTGTTAAATAAAGAAGTTCCAGTTAATCCAGACAGAACAGAATTAATAATAATTAAAAGTTGTCCTGTAAAGTTAAATAACTAAGTATGGCGTTAAGAAAAAAAAAAGTTAATAATAACGGCAATATAAAGTGAATTTGGTGCAAATTGACCCATGACTGCAGTATTTTAATCACTAAACAGGAATGGTGGGAATATTTACCACCAGAAATCATTTTCTTCAATAATTTTGTACCCCTCCCCCCCCCCATATGGCATTAAAGTAAAAAACAAAGTTTGGTGCTGCCATCTATAATCAGTATGGATCAATGGAAATGACTGAATCTTCTGTTGTAGATTGGTTTGGTTTATTTTGTTACGGCCGATTATCTACACGAGGGATATGGGTCCTGGGGGGGTCTTACTAAGGGAATCTAACCCGCATTTACGCAAGGTTCGAAGAAAACCACGAAAACTCCGAACGGTCAGGCCGACGGCCGCGATTGGGTTCAAATCCAGCACCTGCCTTCAACCGGTTTCGAGGGGCAGAGCCTCTCGGTCACTGGAGGGGCCAAACGAAAGAAAGACAGAGCTCAGCAGGTAGTTGTATGAGATTTAGGCACATATAGCCCTCCTATATTCTAGTCTCTTCCAAAGCATAATCCTAGGTGGGCTACTGAAATCATGACTCGTTGCCTGCTTTCAAGATACTGAATTTTGGATACGTCTTAAACCGTTATTTTTTTAATACGTGTGATGTGAAGGTGCATGTTGTACTTTCATAATTAAATATTATCAACTCGCTCTTCTTTAAAACTGATGCAACTAATTTCATGTGTATCTTTTTAGCACTTTCCAACAAAGTTGAAAAGTGCTTATGCATTCGGTTTGTCTGGCCGCCTGTCCGCGCTCTAACTCACGTAAATATACTCGGATTGCCATGAAATGTTTATATAATATTGATGTTTACCCTATCATGAACCCTATCGAAAATTAAGTTTCTACGATTATTAATTTATTTACAGGGACAGCCAAAGTTTTTCATAAGAAATTTCCTCACTTCCATATGTACTTGTTGACTAAAAGCAAGATATTTTATTAACCTTCTATTACTTCACTATTTTCCCGGAACACAAGCGGATGACCTGGAAGGCGTTCCTTTCGTAATTTTCAAAATGTTGTAATGCAAACCGTTAAATCAACCAAGATCATGCAGCACAAGTATTAAAAGAATGAAAGAAAACTAGTCGTTGGAGGCCACCATAATACTTACCCATCATGGATATGCATAACATAACATATGAAAACATAACATATGTGAACAATTTATGAAATGCATTACAATTCCAAAACAAAATATAAACGTACATTTAAGTATTTTTAACACATCATCATGCTCTATTAATGAATTTTTGATGAACCAATTTCGATAAATTGTATGAAACGCCCAACTATTCAAGTAGCACTGAATTGCATAAAAGAAACATCCTTATAACTCTAAAAATAATTATCATATTCATTAACGGTTTCTTGCATCGAATTAAGTGTCTCATTTGCAATTAAAAGATATCTTTATGTTGAAATTTGAATGAAATATAGGGTCTTGAAAAATCAAAGAATGTGAAAAACAGGTGTCGAAATATCTCGAAAACTAATAATCCGATCGATTTCGTTTTTTATGCAGAATTTGTGTTAATTTATTGCATTTTACGTACACTCCTTAAAATAAAAAAAATCGAAAATTTTTATATCCCTTTCAGAGCAAATTTTTCGAGAATCCAAAAAAAAAAAAAATAAAAATAAAAAAATAAAAATAGTTCCCGATAATCGAGGTTACTGATATTAAATACACTTCGTCACATTCTTACATACTAAGCACATACAAAATTTCAAGTCTCTATCTCAATTTGTTCGAGAGATAGAGCGGTTACAGACAGAGAGACAGACAGACACACAGACGGACGGACGGCAAAATTTTTTTTTCTAAAAATATGTTTTTCGGAATCTTAAGTGTCTGAAACGTGTAAATCCGTCAATAAAATTTTTCGATTTTCTAAACGATCGCAAGACTTACCCTATACTACGTATGATGGGTAAGTAACAAGAAATGTGAATATTGGGTTTGAATAATAAGAAATCCAAAAGAAACCAAATAAAAAAACTTTAATAATATAAAGTCAAAATTGCCGTTGACTACTAATCATGTGAAATGTTTGTTGTCAAAAGTTTTTTAATAAAAATGCAACTAAATATGTATCCCGTGAAACGAATAGTTCGGAATTCTGCTGAACGGAGCCCTGGTTGAAAAATTATTTTGGAGCTTTGCAGTTCTTAAACAGTTAGGAAGTCGATTGAATTTAATCAAGAGTAATTCAAATAACAATAAAAGTAACATTTTCTTCTTCATTTATACCGAGAAATGGAGAATACCAACTGTTTCACGTTGTATTATGTATATATATATATATAAATATATATATATATATAAATATATATATATATATATATAGATAGATAGATAGATATAGATATATATATTATGTTAACAAATAAATAAATAAAATTCTATTTGGGAAGAAATTTAATATATCTTTAGCTGTTGTTGTTAGATTTGTGACGGCCAATTATCAGCACGATAAACGCCCTAAGGAGGAGTTCCCAGCGTGGTGATCTTTCTAAAGGAATGTAATACGTATTCACACAAGGAAATCCAAAGTTCAAAGAAAACCACGGTAAACTCCGAACGGTTAGGTCGACGGCCGCTAATGCGTTTGAACCCAGCACCTGCCGCCAACCAGTTTCGAGGGGCAGAGCCTATCGGTCACTGGAGGGGTCAAACGAAAGAAAGACAGAGCTCAGCAGGTAGCTGGATGAGATTTAGGCATATATAGCCCTCCTATATTCTAGTCTCTTCCAAAGCATAATCCTGGGTGCGCTACTGAAATCAGGACTCGTTGCCTGCTTTCAAGATACCGAATTTTGGATACGTCTTAAACCGCTATTTTTTTAATACGTGTGATGTGAAGGTGCTTGTTGTACTTTCATAATTAAATATTATCAACTCGCTCTTCTTTAAAACTGATGCAACTAATTTCATGTGTATCTTTTTAGCACTTTCCAACAAAGTTGAAAAGTGCTTATGCATTCGGTTTGTCTGGCCGCCTGTCCGCGCTCTAACTCACGTAAATATACTCGGATTGCCATGAAATGTTTATATAATATTGATGTTTACCCTATCATGAACCCTATCGAAAATTAAGTTTCTACGATTATTAATTTATTTACAGGGACAGCCAAAAGTTTTTCATAAGAAATTTCCTCACTTCCATATGTACTTGTTGACTAAAAGTAAGATATTTTATTAACCTTCTATTACTTCACTATTTTCCCGGAACACAAGCGGATGACCTGGAAGGCGTTCCTTTCGTAATTTTCAAAATGTTGTAATGCAAACCGTTAAATCAACCAAGATCATGCAGCACAAGTATTAAAAGAATGAAAGAAAACTAGTCGTTGGAGGCCACCATAATACTTACCCATCATGGATATGCATAACATAACATATGAAAACATAACATATGTGAACAATTTATGAAATGCATTACAATTCCAAAACAAAATATAAACGTACATTTAAGTATTTTTAACACATCATCATGCTCTATTAATGAATTTTTGATGAACCAATTTCGATAAATTGTATGAAACGCCAAACTATTCAAGTAGCACTGAATTGCATAAAAGAAACATCCTTATAACTTTAAAAATAATTATCATATTCACTAACGGTTTCTTGCATCGAATTAAGTGTCTCGTTTGCAATTAAAAGATATCTTTGAGTTGAAATTTGAATGAAATAGAGGGTCATGAAAAATCAAAGAATGTGAAAAACAGGATTCGAAATATCTCGACAACTAATTATCCGATCGACTTCGTTTTTATGCAGAATTTGTGTTAATTTATTGCATTTTACGTCCACTCCATAAAATAAAAAAATTCGAAAATTTTTATATACCTTTCATCACAGCGAATTTTTTGAGAGTCCAAAAAAAATAGTTCCGGATAATCGAGGTTACTGATATCAAATACACTTCGTCACATTCTTACATACTAAGCACATACAAAATTTCAAGTCTGTATCTCAGTTTGTTCGAGAGATAGAGCGGTTACAGACAGACAGACAAACACACAGACGGACGGACGGCAATTTTTTTTTCTAAAAATATGTTTTTCGGAATCTCCAGTGTCTGAAACGTGTAAATCCGTCAAAAATTGTTTTTCGATTTTCAAAACGATTGCAAGACTTACCCTATACTACGTATGATGGGTAAGTAACAAGAAATATGAATATTGGATTTGAATAATAAGAAATCCAAAAGAAACAAGGTTGGTTGATTTTTGACGTCCGATTATCTACGCTAGGGATATAGGACCAGGGGGGGGGGTGCCCTTCGTGGCGGTCTTTCTAAGAGAACCTAACCCGTATTTACGCAAGGTTCGGAGAAAACCACGAAAACTCCGAACGGTTTGGCCGACGGCCGAGATTGCGTTCGAACCCAGCACTTGCCGCCTACCAGTTGAAAGGTCTAAAACCTCTCAGTTACTGGTGGGGCTGAAGGGAAGAGTATTTCAATCTGCACGCAGCCTTAATGTAATACAGGAGTTTTTCAAAAAAAAAAAAAAAGAAAGAAACCAGAGTGAACACAGCGAATTCATTTATTCAAAATTTCCCCCACGTAATCTTCCGTTTTCCTAATGATAGACATTTTGTGATTAAAAACATTGTCTCTCTTTCTTTCCTCTAATTATTATTGACTGATTCGAAGATATAAATCAGATTGTTAAAAACTAATTCTCAAGTTGATTCATTAGCATTTTTTATCACGAAGATCTGACTTTGATTATAAACTGACTTTTCTAAACAGCATTTTTTAAATGTATTTATGAAACATGCTTTTAAAAAAAGGTAAATATTGATATTGCGCATATAATATCGCCTATGCAATATTAATTTTGTTGAAGTTGAACCCAAAAAAGAAACGAAGGATACATACATAAATTAATTGATGTATCTAACGATATATTTTTTATGCTCCTTTAATTCTCCAAACATCGCAGCACCAAACATTTTAGATCTCATTGCGTCATGAAAATAATCTAATGAATTTCCCAATAATGTAACTATTTAACAGATTTTTTTCATCAGAATACTTAAGAAAACTTCGAAATAGTGACCTCAACTTTATCCAATAACAGGTATTCAGTGATGAAATAAAGCGAAAATTACTGTTTGGGAATTCTGATAGATATCTATAAGAAAAGTATTCCACTAAATAGTCAATACGACTTCCGACTACCAAAACTATTTTTGTTTCGTTAGAGCGAATCGAAATTTTTGTCTATTATTGTCACGGGTACAAAAAATGTATCTAAAAATTAGAGATCGGCATTATTTATCGTATTAGGATAAATAACGTTATTCTTTTATGGTGTATTATTTAGTAACAGGTTAACGGAAAGTCCCTGTTAAATTTGGAACGCATTACCTGCAAAGTATGTAAAAAAGAAGAAAAAAAAAGCTAAAAGAACTGTTTAAAAAAATACATATTAAAATTATAATATCAATAAAATTTCCAAAATTTGTTTTCGATATTAATGTAAAAAAATCTGAAAAATATATTTTGAAATTAAAAAAAAAAAAAAAAACTTTTTTTTAAAAACGCTTATTACGACGCACCTAAGCAAACCGAAAGAAATCGTGATCAACAGTCACAAACCTTTCGTGTCCTTATCAGCTTTCAATGTCTAGAAAGTATCATCCACTATCCACCATCCATGCAGAATAGCCCTATCCAAACACCCAATCAAAGTCCAACTCATTAGCAAACAAACACCTGGCCGTTCGCCAAAAAAGGGGAAAAAAAACGCTACTTAAAAAATGTTCTGAAAAACTCCATGTAATCATTACAGTTAATTATAATACAACTAATACTGCAACTCTTTTTATTCAGTAGGAAGAAAAAACACATCACATTTTTAACACATCACATTCATATAAGTTGAAATGTTATAATTTGTTGTGCAGAATAGCGTTGCATGGAATCATTTTAGTAGACGGGATTCATTGGTATCAAAGGTGTTTTTTAATGATGGATATCAAAGGATGGGATTAATTTCGATTTCGTCCCATTGGCAGAGTTAATTTCGTCAGCCATTTTTGTCCATGTGGTGTTTTCTTTGACTTTGAATGTTTAAAGGGAATCAGGGGAAGGGGATCATTTTGTTTTTGTTGTACTTTTGACCAGGTAGCGGCGTTTTTTTGACTTTGGAAGTTTAAAAGGGATAATGCTAATGGAATTTGAGAAGTTTGTTTTTCTTTTTTTTTGTGTGTGTGTGTGTGACGCTAGACTTTTTTTTTGGGGGGGGGGGGGCGGGGAGGAATATGCTTTTATTATTTATTTATTTATTAGTTTCTTAAGGCTGTGGTTTTAGGGAATCAGAATAAGGGAATTTTTTATATTTCTGCGATTTTGTTTCATTGTAAAAAATAGGAAGAAATTAACACCGCATCATTTGCGCGACTAAAATTGTAATTAATTTGAAAAAGTAATAAAAATCCGTTTGAATGAATTGCTTTTAATGAAAAGCTTATAAATAACATTTTCAGGTTCTTTTGGATTATCTTTGGATAGGCGTTGATAAATATAGCTGTAATGAAATCGGAGTTCAAATTTCTTTTTCTACAAATTCTTTTTTTTCAAATTTCTTTTTTTACATGTTGTTAACCCTTTGCGAAGCCTTTGTGAGCATTTTACGAAATTTTTAATGTTTTGTCACCGGTTTTTAAAAACAGAAATTTGTTACTGATTAAATCCAGAAAATGCTCCGATTAAATGAGGCAAAATTTACGGTATAATTTTAGTGGTGGTCACAAATGTGGATTCTTAAGCCTATTTACGGCATGTATACGTGTCGCTCGTCCCCAAAGGGCTAAAGCACTGTTTATTTTTATGTAGCACGTCTTTTCTTATCGTTTACAAAAAGCTAATTTTTAAGCCATTAATTTTAGAGATTACAAAACTGTTACAAATGTCCCATTACAAAACTGTTTCAAATTTTGCTCTGTATCATAAAAAATCGATTTATCTTTAAAAAGCTGTTATTTAAATCCTTAAGAAATAAGAAGAAGAAGAAGAGGAAGAAGAAGAAAATACTTCAACTTTAAAAAAATGTTTAAGATTTTATTATGCATCATTTAAAACCCAATTTACGTTAATATACGTGCTTTTAAATAGTTAAGAAATATAAAAAAAATTACAATGTCTGGATCCTGTAAGCTTTATTCAAATTTTTTTTTTTTTAATGTTCTAATCATAAAGGGTGCTACAGTCAGGGGTCGAATTTCATTCCGTAATGTTAAGTACATGGGCGTTTAATGTATTCTTATATTCAAAACATCTCCTTGACGAATTAATATTTGAAAAAAAAAAAAATCAGTATTATCTTTTTAAAGAATGTCTCTTTTTTTCTAAGTTTTCAAAATATTTCTTAAATCTATCTATAATTTTATTAGAATTGTTGAATTTGTACGCGTAGTTCGTTATTTTTTAAACATAATATATTAAAGTGAGTATGAATTTTAGAAATATTTTGACCAAAAAAAAAGTGACATCTTTTGAGAGATCACTAAAAAAGGGAGTTACAAATATTAATTCCTTAAGGAGATATTTTGAATATAAGGATGCATCAAACCCCAATACATTTAACATTACCGAGAGGAATTCGGCCGCTGAGTGACTAACATCCTTAAAGCAGTAAAAATGTATTCATCTACAGCTGAAACTTACTGAGTTATTATGCTTAGAATTTTATGAATTTTTGACGTTTTAGTTACCATGAATGGAAAACGTGTTTTTAGTACCAGAAAACCTGAAAATGCTTGAAATTAAAAAGTAGCATAACTAGGTAAGTTATAAGTTTTGTCCTGTAAAAATTAACATTTTAACCAAAAACTGATTTTAATGATGTTGATTCATCTGATCAAAAACGTCTATACTCACGTCCCAAAATTATTTCAGACATTTTGTTAAAAGTCTTCTAAATAAAACATCTTTTGACAGAATGCCATTAGATACATGTTATAAAAATAACAGGTTGTTGGAACCTGTTACTTGTGCAAGTATGTAACATCGTAACCTGTTAACCAAAAATAACTCTATTTCCCATCTCTACTTTATACCGAGAATTGAAGAATACCGACCGTTTCTCTTTCTATTTTGAATATTTTTTGGTATTAAATAAAATAACCAAAATTCCATTAGGAAATGTTTTTGAAGATTTTATATGATCTAGATATTATCTGCTACTGTAATTTTCACAAAATGATTGATATAACAGTGAGATTCAAATATATTACTAATGTATACATAATCAAAAAATTTAAAAAACTCGCAGATTCTGCATTCTATTCGGGACCAAAAAATAAAGTGTCTCTATTATGAATTATTACTAACTAATAATGTTTAAAAAAATAACCTAATTCAGTTCTAAACATACATACGTACATGTAAAGTTTCGATTTGTACAAAGTGTCCAAAATTCCTGTACGAAGTTGTCCAAAACAAATGATTATTGTTTGAGCTATATCTAAGGGGATTGGGGGGAAAAAGGGTTTATTTGTAAAATGTTAATTATATATTTAGATAACCGCATTTATTAATGAGAATTATACATTGAAAACTAATGAGCGTACACACATATTATAGTTATTTAAAGAAAACCTTCAATTTTAATTCTACTGAACTTCCATTATTATATAAATACAAATGAACCAGTAACTGGTAATAGCAATTATGTGAAAGACAAGGCTTAAGATAAAAACTTAAATCACTATAGTTCTATGATAAAAAAAATTATAAATTATTATTTTTATTATGCATTAAAAATATTTATTACATTTTATTAAAATGAATTACAATTTATTATCGTTAAATTTAATTGTAATTAAAATTTGATTTAACTATCTAATTGACAATTAGAAAATAGCAAAGCAACTATCTTCGTAAAACGGAAGATTACTTTCGGAAATTTTGGTAGATATTTCGAATAAATTTTTAGTTTGGTATATTTTATGTCGACCGATTATCTACACGTGGGATAAAGGCCCGAAAGGGGTGGGAAGCCTTCCGTGGGGGCCCTTTTAAGGGAACATAACCCGTATTTACCAAGGAAATCCAAGGTTCAAAGAAAACCACGGAAAACTCCGAACGGTTAGGCCGACGGCCGCGACTGGGTTCGAACCCATCACCTGCCGTCAACCAGTGGAGATTTAGTTTATTTTGGTTTATTTTGCGTCGGCCGATTATCTACTCGAGGGTTACAGGCCCAGGGGGTGGAGTGCCCTTCGTGGGGGGTCTTTCTAAGGGAACCTAACCCGTATGTACGCAAGGTTCGAAGATAACTACGAAAACGCCGAACGGTTAGGCCGACGGCCGCGATTGGGAGTCCCCATCCAGCACCTACCGTCTACCAGTTGAGAGGTCAGAACCTCTCGGCCACTGGTGGAGTTTTCGAATAAAGGAATTCCCTATATTGACACTAGTCGAAAAATTCCTGTATTACATTAATTCCTAAATATACAATGTTTGATGTTGCCATCTATTGCATTTTTAATGAGTATTAAAATATTTTCAATACACGAATCAATTATTTATTTATTTTTAAACTAACTTTCTCCACGATTAATATTGCATATAAAATAACGTATAATAATAATAATAATAATAATAATAATAATAATAATAATAATAATAAATTTTTCCTTAAATACATTTTAAATGCAATTCAGAAAAAAGTCAGTTTATTAACGAAAGAAGACTTCAGAGAGAGAGAGAGAGAAAGAAGATTCTAAAGACTAAAATTAAGAATTAATGTGGAACATGATTTATTTTAGCAGTATTTTAAATAAGAAAAAGAGAAAAATTAGCATTAAAAATTATTCTATTCCATAATCCGCTTTGCGTTTTATTTTCCTCAAGAAGTAATTTTAATGTGGTGCTGCCATCTGTTGTCAATACACCTAAATAGAGCTGACTAACTTCTCTAAAGAAGACAAATTTTTTGTCTCTCTTCAGTGTAACAGCTCAATTTTTTTTAATGTGAAATCGGTTTTTTTACATTTTTCGAAAAGTAATTTTCCACTTATTTAATCACAAACTTTTTATACTTGAATAAGTCTCATTTTTCTGTACTAAAATGATGGTTGGTCCGCGAGCATTCACTTTTTTTTTCTTTTTGTGAACTTATTTCTCTTGCATTTACACTTTTAAACAGATGACTGCTGTATTGAATAAAAAAAACTTCAAATGCAGCATTCGACTTAACACAAAAATTAAGTGCAAAATTTTTTGTAATTAAAAAAAAAAAAAAAGATTTAGTTTAAATGCAATTGGAATTAAATATTTTAGCAATATTAATGCAAACTGTCGTATAAAACAACTCTCTGTCAATCGTTTGTTACACGAAAAATTATTTGTGAATATGTTTTCCCTAAAACTAAAACTAAATTAAAATACAATAAAATAAAATAAAATAAAATAAAATAAAATAAAATAGTCTTTCCAGGATTTTCTATAAAGAAAGTGTTCGGGGGTATTAAATGCAATTCGCAATTTTTATAGACAGAGATGATGCGAAGATTTTTATTTCTTTGCATTATTAAAAAACAACATAAGCTAAAATTAGTATGAACAATACAATTATATTTGTGAAGGCCAAATATCAGCACGAGGGATATAGGCCCTATTCGGGGCGGGGGGGGGGGGGGGGAATTGTTGAATTAGAACAGCTTTTTTGAAAAATGTAATTTAACAAATGACAACAACAACTTGGCTTATTTTATGACGTCATGTGAGATATAGGCCTGAAAGGGGTGTAAGTTCCCTCCGTAAGGGTCTTTCTAAGGGGACCTACCACGTATTCACGGAAGGAAATCCAAGGTTCGGAGGAAACCACAGGCAACTCCGAACGAACAGGCCGACGACTGCGATTGCGTTCGAACCCAGCGCATGCCATACACCAGTTTCCAGAGCAGAACCTTTCAGCATCTGAATAGAGGAACAAATGAGAAGTGGCTTGCTGTCTAATTTTTCTTATTTTGACAATAATTCTGGGTAGGTTGACCGGAGAGTTTTTCAAGGAAGAAAACCGGAATTTGCTTACACAAAAGTGAGCATTACGTACTCTCGCGAACAAAACAAACGAAATTTTCTATAAAAATAATTACCGGTACTCCACTTGAAAAATTCTTGGATCGGTGGCGATACTATACTTATTAACCATCTCAGAGCCCGTGAACTGATATACCTGTTCTCTAAACGGTGCTTTTTACTGCAATAGTATCGCCATTTAAATTAATACAATTCAACAGAAATGTGCAGTTAAAAATCAATGAATAATATTTAATACTCTCAAGAATTATATTTATACACGCAATAATGTTTTTAACATCAAGTTGGATTTATTTATTTATTTATCTATTTATTTTAGAATTTAATAATTATTACAGCAAAAACAACGTTAAAAACTATGCCTTGTTTTGCCGCAGGCATCGAATGAGCTCTGCTCTTGAAGCTGGTGGAAGGAAAGCGCAGGGATCGAACTCAATCGCACACGTCGGCCTAATCGTTTGGAGTATTCTTCGATCTATGGATATCTATACGTAAATACTGATTAGATTCTCTTAGAAAGATCCACACGGCGACTTTTCCCCCTCTGGGCTATACCCCTCGTGCATGTAATAGGAAGACATAAAAACAGCTTTTGCAGCTGGTGGTATTTTGATCATCATGAATAAATACATCCTGAAAATGAAACAGATTTTAAAGTTTCTATTTGAAAATTATAAGAAAAAGATACTGGTTAAACAAATTTTTTTAATTCTATTTTTTTTTATAAGTCATGATATTAATAGGCAGATATTGTAAAAAAATTTCCTTCCGGAAAAGAAAGTTTACATTACGAAGCCATTTCTGTAACAATAGGATTTGCACTCTATTTCCTTCTACCTTAGTTCTGAGAATTGGCTTAATCTAATGACATTTTAAAATGTTTAGTTCTAGTCACAGGTTAGGCAACCGTAAGGTGCTTTAAACTAATTTGAAATTTCATAAAGATTTTAATCTTAGTTTAATATTTTTAAATTAAAATTAAAAGTTAATAGTGCTTGACATGTTAACCAGAATGTATTGATAGTCTTGAATTTTTCTTACTATGTTCTAATTTAAATACTGATATTTATTGAAATCAATAGCGATTTTTTTCCAGGAATTTTTTCCATATATAAATAATGTTTAAAAAATGGTGTAAATGGAGCCTGCCAGATAGCAAAATAAAATAAAATAGCAATCTGTTTGATGCTTAAAATGCAAGATGTAATTCAGTAGACGAAAAATTAAAAACAGTTCTAATACAAGTTTCTTCAATAATCAAACTTACAAATGTTATGCTGTTATATTTCAATAGGAGACCAAAAATGTATGAAAAACTTTCATGTTGTTCAGTACAGAATTTTTGTTTTTATTATTATTATTATTATTATTGTTTTAGGACTGCCTTAAAATAGTTGATTTTAGATGAAAATGAGAACAATATATTTTATATAGTATTTAGAAAGGCAATGAAAAATTTAGTGAAATATACTTGAACAAATTTAAGCCACACCCTGAAAAAAATGTTTGTAGAATTGGGAAGTTACTACATACGCAAAATTTTGAGAATTTTTTCTAGAGAATAAATAGGGGCCAACAAAATGATATTGTGTTTTTCTCAGATTCAGAGATTAATGCGGGTGTTGTTCTGCATAGAACTATGAACGAGTATTTCGTTATTTCTATTTTAACTGAAACCGCCAGAAAAATTTTGTCTACAACACCGTCAAATAAAAACTTATGAATAGTTGGTTTAAAAGTTAATTTAAACAAAATAGAAACTCGGAAAAACTTGAAACTGTTTTTATAAAAACCTTAATTTCTCTACGCATATACATACTATCCGCATAAAAATGAATACATTTTATAACAATAAGCCACTTAATCATAATCTGCAGTTTGAACGCATTTGCTCTATTTGTTTTGACAGGGTTATCCAAAAGATATTCGTTCCTTTCTAATTTGTTGACGGTCCCCCATGGAGTTTCGGGACAAAATCTTCCCGGAAATATATGACTTGTACTATTATGTTTACACACTTAGAATTTCTGGTTATTTCCTCATGTTTTTTTCTAGATATTTAACGAAATTTCTAAAATCACAAGCGGCCGGCCACCTTTGGCCAAATATGCATTACTTTTTTTTTACAGTAAAACTGGATAATTTGTCAATGTGAAAAATAACACTAGTAAGTCTTGATTACGTTCATTAGTAACTATATCGTAATATTAATAATATATATTCCATAACAAAAAATAAGAATTTATGTTATATCTAAATATTTTGCTTATAAGATGTTGATTTATTAATAAAAAGATTTAAAATATATTAAAATTTTTTATTTAGATGTTTCAACTCTTATTAATCGAGTCATCTTCAGAATGTAAATAGAAAAAAAAGAACATCTGTTGAATAATAATAATTAATATAATATAATATAATTATAATTATTATAATATCATACAATAAATATTATTTAATAATTATTTTTAAATTACTATTAATTACAAACTGAACAATTTGTCTTCTAAGCATAGGCGCAAATTTCTTTAAAATAGTTTTAAAGATTATTTTTTTCAAATTATTTTGCCCTCTAACGATATATATACAATCATCTAAGTAATTGCACACCCATCATGCTTATATGCCCCTCCCCTTTTTGTTGCCGGATTACAAATTTAAAATCTTAAAACACTTTTAACTGTCTCGATTGTTTGTTTTTCCGTAACTGCAAGTAAATAATCAAATCATAACCAGATGGAAAAGCATGGCTTACAACTTCAATAATATTGATTAAAGTTTTACATTTTAATTCAATAAGTTATTAGTAATTAAATAATACAACTATGTAGCATAAATTACCAAAAATCAAAAGATCACAGCAACACACTTCGGGGATTAAATCGGTTCCGACACCAGCAATATAGTCACGTGTCTGTAAGGGCACAAGTCTCAAATTAGCAGTAAGAATTGAGAGGAACGCTTACAAAGAAAGCGACAGGTGGTGCTAACTAGTTCATTCAAAGTTTTCTTATTTAATTGTGTTTATATTTTGTTGCGTTGTTACTATTTTTTTTATTTATCGCATATATTTCAGTGCTGTTTCATTTATTTACACCAGTGTCCTACACATAAAATAATCATTGCATTTTTAAAATGCAATGATTCCTACCCTCTATTAATGCGTAGTAGTTTTAATTAAAAAATGTTCGTATTTCTAAAAGGCCGCACTTTTTAAATTTTTTGCTTTTGAATTTACATATACTGAACTGAATTCAAAATATGCAATCAATTTTACTTTCTTTGAAATAGATTTTTTTACTGTTTTTAGTCCTTACAATACTTAAATAAGTAATTCTGGGAAAAGTTATCTAATAATCATCAAAACACCATGTTGCTGCATGTACTCACAGTCCCCTAATTACCTTTCTGCAGTTAAAAAATTTTATGACTCTATTTACCTTCCTAAAATGGATTAAAGTTCATATTTACAATAAAATACTGTCCATTCCCTTAACCTCAGATTTGTGCAGTATGCAGCGAGCGCGAGGGAGGAGCTACTTCATTGAAATGCAGTTATTGTGTGCAAACTTCTTCAACTAATTGAAAGCATGAGGCAAAAATTTTTGGACCATCTTGTTCAAAAGCTAGATGTACAGTAAGTTTAATTTCCAAAAGTTCCCATATCCAGATTTAATTAGGCAACCGTATATAATAATAAACAGAAAAAAATTAGCTTTAATTTGATATATAAATTATGAATGTACGTTGTGGGTGTATAAATGTAACAAAATCATACCTATGTATACCTGGCTGCGAAGAGGTGCGGCCAGGTGCGCAACGGCAACCATGATTTTTCAGAGTCTTTATAGATGTTGCCGTAAAGTAGAGGACATTTTATTGAAAAAACAAGTCAGTGAAATTTCTTACGGATTATGAATTATTAATAATTTAATTAAAAATACTAGCGGCCACATTTTGATAGGCAACCTGGTAGATATAAATTCTCCTAATCATAAATATGTGTAAAAATTTGGTTTTCAGCAAACACTCGATGGGTACACTGATTCTGCAGCCGGATCTCATACTAATTGTATGCAAAGGAATTTTCCCTGTGACTCTGAATTAAACACCTATTCTTGAGGGTCTCTATGTCCCTCGTGACTAGATTGTTCTCTCGAACGGTGGATATGCATTTGTGAAAAGACACACAAGACATACGGCGGTGAGGGGCACGCTTAGTAAACGCCTGATTTTAGTGATGATGAACATCAAATTTGAAATAGGAAATTTCAGGTCATCGTTGATTCTTCAGACCTGGGCAACATCAATCCACTTAGGCAGTGCTCCTCCCTTTTTTCTAATACATACCGCTCACAGAACAAAAGGGTTCAAAGGAAACTCCCATTGTCCGCAACGGAAATTCCATTTACCTTTGTATTCGCATAGAAACTACGACTGCAGCATTTGGCAATTTATTGCTTTTTTGGGACAAAAGGAAAAAAAAAGATGGGTGGAGGAGGATTAGGGATTGTTTGTAAATATTGGCATTTATCGCAGCTGAGACTTTATGAGGCAACTGATCGAATCAGTTCAAAAAAAAGAAAAATAAATAATTCATGTAAATCCATTAAATATATATATATATATATATTAAATAAAAATAGTTTTTTTTATCTTTATGAAACTGTTCACTTCATATTAATTCTCAACAAATAAATGTGCAATTTAAAATGTAACGATAGAAAACTAATTTTGAAACCTTTTAAACTGTAATGTAAAATATTTAATTTTTCAAAAATGCTGGAGAAAAGTCATTCTTGGTCCATTTTTCTCATAAAAAAATATGTTCTATTCTTTAAACTGTTTTCTTCTGATTATTATTAAAGTGCTAACCCTTTTATTTTTTTAATCATAAATTTTAGTTTTAATTATGTTTTATTTTCTCTTATCCCTTACCTTATTTTTAAATTTCTCATTTTGACTGCCTTTAAAATAAATAAATAAAAATAATAATAATAAATTTTTTTATATTTTGGTGATGAGTGTTTTTTTTTTTTTTTTTTTTTTTTTTTTTTTTTTTTTTTTTAAATTCTCCTTTTTAAAAAAAACAAATCTCGAATGAGAAATTTTTACCTTATTTAATCACAAAATTCCTCAATTAAATATGGCAACATTTATTATTTTGCCTTAATGAAATATTACTCATTATTTTTATGTACCTTTTTATGTCACAAAATTTTAACTGCATAAAAATGTTTATTTAGTGTAAATTATCAATATATTTGTCTGCAGTTAAAAAAATAAATAAATAAATAAATAAATCTAATGAAAAAGGTATGCAAATCTCAAATTAATTAAATTGTAACGAAAAAAAAGTTAGTTGAAAATATTTGGAAATTATCTTTATTTATTTATTTATTTATTTATTTATTTATTTATTTATTTATTATTTGTCTTTAAACTGAAATGGAAAGTATTTTCTTTCATATTTTAGCCTATCCTAGCTTAATGTATTTTTTATCGTGCCGATTCAGCTCTACAAAGAATACAAATTTTAAAAATCCTGTTGCAAATAATTTTTATTACTTAAAAAAAAAAAAAAAAAAAAAAAAAAAACTACATGTTTGTTTATTTTACTTAAAAAAAAATCGCGTCTATTTTTCTTACTGAAAAAATACTATTTCTTATTTTTCAGTTACAATAACAGTAGCGCCTGAACTTGTATGGTCGAATAATTATCTTTATCTTGTTTAGTCAAAGAAATTCTGGAATTAAGACAAAAATTATTTTGAATTAAGATATATCTCTCATATTCTTTTTATACAAATTTCATGATCATACAATTTTTATTTCATAAAAATCTTTACTTTCTTTACTAATTTTTAATATCAATAAATTTATTTGCAATTAAAAAAAAAATTAAATCTAATAAACAAAAAAAGTTCAGAGTTTTTGGAAGCGATTGTATTGTAATGCAGAATCTTATTACTGTAAAATCAATTGTATAATTTCATCATTAATTATCAATTTTTTAAGGTAATCACTTTTATTCACCGTTATTTTAAACAGTTTTTTGATCTATTTATAATCACCTTTGTATGAATACTTGAATATTTATAATTTTTATTTACTAAGTTTCTTAAAAACTTCTTGCATAATTTCTTTCATTATTGTGCAATTTCAGTTCTTTAAAATGGTAACTTTTATAACCAATATTAAAAATACGAAGTTACACAAGTTAGTTTAATTATTCTTTAAATATTTACGGATGACTTTCGAACATTTTCTGATGTTTCTTAAAATTTATTGATATTTAACAATAGACAGTAATTTATGAAAAAATTAACTTTAAACAAATCACTTTTAAACAAATAAGGAAAAAGTTTTTTCTAAAAAAATGAATAAAGCTAAATATTTTATACATAAAAAAACTATTTTATACAAATTCATGTTCAAATCAGTCATTTGATCTTGGTTCATTTTTTTTTTTTTTTACCTTACTTCAAAATTTTACATTTTATTTTCTTTCTGAAAACAAAACAAAAAAAATCTGTTTTTTTTTCTTTATTTTTTTTTTTATTAATTAGTAATGAGTATGAATTGTAGATGTCAACCATGCCAATACAAATTCTAAATAACAAATGCTTTATCATTGCAGAAGTAATATATCTAAGTGAGCCCCTCCCCCCCCCCCAAAAAAAAATAAATAAATAAATAAACAGCCTAAAAATCAATATCGATTCTAATTTCCGACTGGCAAGACATCTGTGTTATGATTCAGTTTGAGTGAAATCACCAGCGGTTTCTAACCTGGGATACGCCTACCCCTGGGCTTCCATGGCGGGCATGCTGTGTGCACGAGAAAGTAAAATCGGTAATGGCGGAAATCACAAAAATGGTTAAACTAAAAACATTTTTAAAAAATGATAGTTTTTAAGTAAAAAGTAAATGCTATATGAAAATCCAGCATATTACACTGTAATTGAGCAGAAGGGTACACTATATTTAATAATTAATTAGTAATGCAATGTCAGTAGCTCCGCCCACTAGTAAATATAATACATGAGTGCTTTTTTATAGCCCCTCCCCTCCTGTCTGCCTGAAAACTTCAATGAACCATTATGCAATATTCTTATCACATTACTTATTATTATTTTTAAATAATAACTGCAGAAAATATAAATTACATTACAGCTCCACCTGCTAAGGTTTGATTTCTATAAAACTTATTTAGAAGCTGTCCCGTATGTATGATTTCTTATGAGCATGGGCGGATCTTAAATTGAGTTCACTGCGGTGGCACGCAAAATTTCAAAATTTGAGTTTTCAATGGCTCTTAAATTCTAAAAAATACAAATCCCTCCTCCTCCTCCCCCCCCCCCCCCCCACAGAAAGAATTTCCTCCCGGAAAAAAAGTCTGAATTCTTCATGAGCTATATCGCTAAAATATAAGAAGTTGTCTCATTTGAATGAGAGTTATTATTTGAATGTTTTTATTCTTTTAATGTTAGTCTTTGTTTCTTTAATTTTCTTTTTAATTTCTTTTATAACTGCATTGATTTTTTTTTTATGTTTAACTAATAATTTTAACATAAAAATTAACTTTAAAACGCAACGTGAAAAAAAAAAAAAAAAAAAAAAAAAAATGAAAGAAAAGAAAGAAAGAATTGTTAACGTCATTTGTATCGATCCATTTAATGGTTTTAAAAGGAAAGTTTGGTACAATGAAAAAAGAATGTTTGCATTATCTAGCTGAGTGAAGGGTGGAGGAGAGCGTGTGTATAAGAAGCGGGGAGAACTTCGAAATGAAAAATCTAAGAAAAGGGTAGGCTAAAGAAAAAAGGTTGGGAATCGCTGTTTTAGTATTTAACGCCTGCTTCGGTATTTATATTTAAGGTTTTGTTTAGATGCTTGTTTGTCTGTCCTTTTGCACTTTTCCGTTAAACTTTTACATCTGCACTAGGGTGGAGCGAAAAAAAATTTTTTTTGAAAATCAAAAACGGGTAGGTGCCAAAAGTTGCCTTTATACTAGTACATCAACTTTGTGAAATTTTACCGCTGAAAAAAAAATGGCTTGAGTCTGCGCTTTTGCTCCAAAAATCGAAATTTTGGGTAAAATTTGTCATTTTTTGACATTTTTTCAAAAAAATTAAAAAATTCCTACAGAGCTGGTTAGTATTTAAAAGTGTTGCTTAGACCTTTATATTTATCTGCTTAACATATTTAAACTATAAAACAATATGTTTATTCCCTATAGCTGGAGCAAAACAGACAACTTTTAGTAAGAAAACAGCATTAACACTCTATTGGGTCATACAACGAATTATTGTTTTTAATACAGCTCTTGTTTTCCAAACTACTTTGGACATGCGTCGTGGAGGTGGCTATATTTCCTATACCACCCGGCCTAACTATTCGATCATCTTAGTACAGTGTTTTATTTATACATTGATTTGTGATTTTCTTTATAAAAATTTGGCATGTTTTCGATGCTTCCACCTTGTTCATCTGTTCTTTGCATCCACATGCTGCTGTAACTATCTTCATGTATATTTTTACAGTTTATACAAAAAAATGAAAAGCAGAGTAATGCACGGGAATATTATTAAAGGGATATCTATTCGGCCATCTATTATATTTATGAAACTTACGTTCAATTGATGAAACGTGATTGGAAGTTCTGTTACCACAACATTTTTTCAGTCAATTGTATTTTTTTACGTAATAATTTGCTTCAAAGATGATTTCAGGTATTTCAACTATAAGTATGCCATCATTTATTCTACTTTTGCATTTTTTATATGTTGAGAAGCGAGCTGTTTCATGTGATGGTGATCGTCAGAGAGAATTGCAATGAAAATTTGTTCTCCATGTGTAAAGCAACCGCTGTTGTAAATAACTTTTTTTTGCATTAGTTTTATGCCGATTTCTAAGTGTTTTCGTACCTAGGTAATTTCCTATTAACTTTTAGATCCCCTTTTTATGAGCGGACAACATTTGATGGTGAAATGTCCTGGGCATAAACTTATAATGCATAGTACTTTATGAGGGAATGTACGGATTCTAATCGACTATAAGTGCTCATTTAAAATTAGGAGAATTTTATTTGTCACTGTGAACCATTTTGCATGGGGTAAGCTTAGAATTGTGTATAATATTGAATCGTTCGCAAACTTCATCTCCAGTGAATTTCCTCTGCGTCAGTTATTAGAGAAGTCGATATAAAACGTTCTAAGCTACATGGATTCACCGGATCAATAAGGAAAATCTTTGTCTGCGTACTATTCACTTCCTATTGCAATTTTTTTTTATAAAATAGAGAATAATTTTGAAAAATTATTTTCTCAAATTGAGAAAAAGATACTCAGAACAGACTAGAAATTTCTGTCGGAAATTGCAAAGCTAATTCGTAAGGAAAGCTATTTCTCAGAAAGAATAAGGAATAGAAATTTAGAAAACATCTCACACAAAAGACTGCTCATAAAGTTAATAAAATTTTCCGCTCTATATAAGCACAGATTGTCAATCAGCGTTTATATGTTCACTCACAAAATGTATAATCCAAGTTTATACCGCGGGATGTTTTATACCAAATGTACTACACACCTAAATAATAGATCTAAAATCTTATTAGAAATTACTAGACTACGGAACAACACAGGAAATGACATAAAGCATACTAAAACTTCTTTAGAAATGTTGTTTTACAACAAATTTTGTTTGCAATCCTCTGTGACAATCGTTATAATATTAAACAGCTAGCTTCTCAGCATATATTCAATGTAATAGGTTCAATAAATGATGACATACTAGAAATTAAATTCATACAATCAATTTTTAGGCAAATCATTGCATATAAAATGTAATTGATTGAAAGAATGCTGTGATAACAAAACTTCCAATCATAATGTACTAATTGCATGAAATTTTAATGAAGATAATAGACTACTGAATAGGTTCAATTAAGAAAATACCCAATACATTGCTCAACTTCTCTTCTGTTATACATGGTATAAAAATATACGTACAGCAGGTCACACCAGCATGATCCAAATCATCCAAAGTCAGTGAATATAAAGAAGAGATAAATTACTTTGATATATAGAAAACTTATACTCGTCTTCGGGAAAAAAAATAACAATTCAATACATAAATAAAACACTGGGCCTAGATGATTGGATGGTTGAGACGGGTGGGATAATGCAACCACCTCTATGAGTTATATACAGAGTAGTTTTGAAAGCAACTAGGTAAGAAATGCATTCAAAACAACATTTCGTTATATGCTCCAATAGAGAGGTTAACGCTGATTTTTCACAAAAAGTTGTCAGATTTGCTCCAATTATACAGACTACAGATATTGTTTTATAGTTTAAATATGTTAAGCAGATAATTATAAAGATCTAAACAACACTTTTAAATACTAACCAGCTCTGTAAGATTTTTTTAATTTTTTTGAAAAAATGTCAAAAAATGACAAATTTTACCCAAAATTTCGATTTTTGGAGCAAAAGCGCAGACTCAAGCCATTTTTTTTCAGCAATAAAATTTCACACAGTTGATGTACTAGTATAAAGGCAACTTTTGGCACCTACCCGTTTTTGATTTTCAAAAAAAAATTTTTTTCGCTCCACCCTAATCTGCACCCTTTTGCAGTTTATTCGCAAAAGGATGGTAGATAATAAATGTATAAAGAAGATATAACGGAAATCAATTTTCGCTTTACTTTTAACACAAAATATATAATATGAACTTTAAAATGCTCATGTTTATTTAAAAGGCGATTAAAATAATCAAATAGAGATGGTAATAGTTCATTTTATCTAAACATCCTAGTACTTTCAAGCCTTTAATTAGGCTCTTGCTCAGAGAATATTTTCTGTATTTATACAAATACATATATTCAAATACATATACAAATACATACACAAATATTCTCTGAGGAAGAGCGTGATTAAGGGCTTGAAGTACTAAGATGTTTAAATAAAATTAACTACTTGATTATTTTACTCGGGTTTTAAGTAAACCTGAATATCTTAAATTTCGTATTATACATTTTGGATGGTAAAGATTATTCAATGCAAAAGAGATAAGATTAGGTAGAACTTAAAGGAAGTTTTTTGCTCCTGTAGACGCCTACTAGTTTCTTTGTGAAGCCATTAAGAGGCTATTTCAGTGAAGGGAAAAGACCTATTCTTTAATGCTATTCCTATGAAAGAAATTTATAAAGATGTCCCAATTGCATTTCAATATTTTTAAATGATTCCTTTTTGCATTAGATCGCTAAAATCGATCTGTACAAAGGCTTTTTTTTTTCTTTTTGAATATGTTTACAGATATTTTTATGGGGACACTTGCATTTTCAGAATAGGTTTTGAAAGCGCGAACATCCTTATAAAAAAATCTGCAATGAGAATCGAAAATGTAAAAAACGGCATTTATCGCAAAACGTTACCGTCTTAGTTTTTTTTTTTTTTTAATTAGTGTATTATTATGTTTCATTGTTTTCGAATGTCTTTCTTTTATGATTGTAATATGCGACTTCATATCTTTCTGAAGTTTAGCTGTTATTTCCTTAAACAGTGTGCCAGTTTGGCAAATTTTATTCCGAATTTCCGAGTTTCTACCGGAAATTCCTAAAGAAGACTTGTGCGGTCGCTAAATGTCTCTTATTGAATAAAATATTAAATCCTTTACTTAATTTCTGTTATGAGCAGTAAATTTATGAATAAAATTGGTGGCCAAACTGGCGACTCTACCTGGAATCGCAAATTAACTCTCCTTAAAAATGTTACATAAAGTTGTTTCTATTTCTGTTATATCTATACAAATAAGAGAAAGGTGTTTCGTATAAATCTATCCGCAATGGCTAGGAAAATCTGCCGCACATGAATGTCCCTAAATTCGGTGGGAATAATTCAAGGTAGCTATTGATGCATCTGTAATATGTGAAATGTTGCAAATGATGACCGCGATCAAGAGAATATCCATATGTCCAATTTGTATATTTTACTTTCGTTTTCCAAATCAAACTGCAGTTCAAGACATATCCAGTCCTGCCGGATGTGTAAAAGTAATCTATGGAAAATAGTGAGTAATATTCCCCCACGCATTGTTCTCCTCAAAATCTTATTTGGATGTTCTAAGTGAGCAGCCCTTCAATGACAAACACCCTCTCTATGAGGCAGGATCATTCCATTTTTTTTAGCAAGTAGGGAAAGGAAGGGGGGGGGGTGATCGCGGCTGGAGCATGCGGTACGAAGGGAATGAATGTAGTAGCATTTATTTTGATTTGCCTCCTTTTGATAATTTGATTAAGCCTGCGCTGTGCAATACGCTGTGACAAATTTACAAATTCATTTTTTACAGAATGATATAAAATTGGAAGGCCTGACAATGAAAGAGATTTGGAATCGAACTATGTTTTCCATTTTTGATAAATAGATTACCTATTGAGTTATAATCAGTTTTGATCATGTGACAAATATGTTTTTAACCTTCCTCGGGTGATTATTCTACTTTCGCGTAGAAATTCAGTTCAAAATGCTCTCTTTCACACTACTTTCTAAAAGATCTATTGGTGTGAAAAAAAAAAAAAAAAAAAAAAAACCACAGTTTGATTACATCGATTCTGAACAATAGCATCTGCTAATTTCATACATTTCCGAAAAAAATAAATTAAAATTTATGACAAAGTTGCCCTTTCAAACTTAAGATCAGCCTTAAAAATTAAAAAGAAACTCAAGATATGAAGTCGAATGTCAAGACATTGAAAAATTGGGTGCTAGCGAAGCACCTCTTTACAATCCCAATTTTACCTCTCTCTAAAATATACAATAAGATATATTTAAATCGTCTATTGCATAATCGAATCCACTATATAGATTTGACGAAAAATGGGGGGAAATCAAGGTAAGTCTCATTTGAGACAGAATAGAAAAATGTCTCATAAAAATGCCTAAAAGGATATATTATTAATTTTTAGTTTAGACATTTAAAATTAATATGTATTATAACATAGCTTAGAAAGAAAGCCTGTGTATTGAGTCTGATGACTGTTTAAATGTTTTAGTGCATGACTAATTTTGTAAATCTGCTTTCCATTTTAAGAAGAATGTTTTCAGTAGTCTAAAAGGCTGATAAAAATGTATTTGTATTCTGTTTATTTTACTTTCGCTCCTTTTTTTTTTTTTTTTTTTTTTTTTTTTTTGGCAGTTTTAGAGGAGAAGTGTCAAATGAAAATACACAATACTTCTTGAAACAAAAGAACTTTATTTCAGTAAAAGACAATTGTTCATGTAGTGTTCTAGCAGAAAAATTAAGATATTTCAGATTGCAAATTTTTCAAATTATTTTGAATAGCCATGGGAAAGTATATTATATTTATGAAACTACACCATATATTTATTTATAGTACTAGTAATCAAAAAGATTGCTTATTAATATTTTCAAGGTATCATGGTTTCACAAAGTAGAGAATTTTATTAATGGTTTATAAGACATAGCTTTTAATAAAAATGTTTAAATTTTAAATGATTTCAACTTTCTACATAATTGATTGTAATTATTTAATTTAAATTATTTTTATTAGTACTTCATGGTTATTACTTAGGATGTATCTGCTTATAAAATAAAATCAAAGCAATTCGAAAACTCGTAAATAAAGTTGGACGATTATTTAATTTACCTACTTTTTTGAGAGGGAAGGGGAGGCACAAATGACACAATTTTAAGATAGTTTAAAGTTAAAGAATTATGAAATCTAATACAAAAAAACTTCAGTAATCTACGTTATGCTACTTTTACGTTACGTTACTTTTTTTTTTTCGAGAAAAAAAAACAAAAAACAAAAAAAACTAAATCTTACCCCAATTTTATTTTTGTAATTTTAATAAGGAGATGCTATCATTGCAGTTAAATTAGATAAAATTAGTGAGATTTGAATCTTAAAAATTCGTTTCCAATTTAACAAGATTCAAGTCAAAAAGATTTTATTTTATTTTATATGAATTTAATGAATTTTATTTTATATGAATAATAAATAAAACATAAAACAAAAATGACATCTTCAATGTTCCGCTAATGTATTTTAATTTCATTCCCGCCTCATTGGGAGGGAGTTTGTCATTGAAGGGCTAGTTTCTCTATGCAGACGCTTGTTTACAACTGACAACTGAGCCAGGGCTGTCGCGAGACAATTTTCTTCTCCTCTGAGTTGTTTCGCGACGGCCCCTCTGAGCAATCATCTTAAAATCTCTTCATAAAATATTAACGAGGAGGACTTAATGCCATTATTGGCGCTCACTCGTTGTTTAAATTTCGACTTACATGAACTGTGACGCATATAAGCACATTTTAAATAAATTAAATTTAATATTTTAATTTTGCTGGTGTGAGTAGAATATATTTTAATGTTGGTTTCTATTTTGAATAAACTCACTAACGTACCGTCGTTGAAAAAAAAGGAAGCATCCCCTACTAACTCTGCATTCTTGTTTCCATTACTAATGGAAGCACATGATTATTACGCTACTTCACATTGATATATTTATATTCTTAATATATATATTGTAGTGTTGTAAGAAAAAAACAGTAAACGCTACTAATTTTGCAAAAAAATCGTACAATAACATAACTGGTACCAAACGATTGGAAATGAAGTCTACTTTCAAATGATGTATATAAAATTACTTAGAGGACCATCTACACATTAAATCAACCCCTAACATATTTTCTTTAGCAGTAACCAATTCTGACAGCATAAATGAACTCTATACCCTTCAATTAGCCTAAAAACAAATTTTTATGCAATTCGTACAATACGTTTCCGAGAAAGATATTATTTTAAATCGAGTATATTTTAGGGGCTATATCCAAATTGGAATTCGGTACTCGATTTTTGACCGAGAGAGTTCCTTCTTAATTATCTTGGCGCCACTCAAGCTGGCAGTCATTGAGGACTGCTAGATACAGGTTAGCATAAGAAATTTCAAAATACCTAATTACTTCTATCATAGACGTTTCTTTAAACCATCATTTGCTGTTTTTTAAGTATAATTTAATAACTACTTGGAAGGAAAGTTTGAAATTTTTCATTTCCATAAAGCAGCACTTAATAAATCTAAATCCATTCGAAAAATTGTAGGTTGCAATTCCTAAGTTTTTCCAATATCAATTTCATAATTCATATCATAAAATTATAAAAATTTCAAATTCAATGCATTTATATTTTGATACTAAAATACTATTGCTAAACAGAAATGAACGATAGGGGGGGGGGGTGAGGAGCTCAAGAGAAGGTAGGGGGGGGGGCTCATAATTTTTTTTTCTTTCTCTCTGACGCAGAAAGATAAGTTAGTGCATATTCATATTGTAGGTACTATGTTTCTTATTAAATTGATGTAATAACTTCATTTCATGCTAAGAAAAATATATGATGAAAACTTTGAGTGTATAACTGGTGCAAAATTAAACATCCTGTTAGCTTCATATGTACAAATAGGATGAGGGAGTGTTGAAACACTTATTTTAGACATAATTTAGTAATTCTGCAAAACTAGGAAAGAGTCTCAAAATCAAATTAGATTTTTGAACAGAATATCATATGGATTTTTGGAACAAAAATTCATTTAGTGACCTCTAAATCTTTTCCAGGGAAGGGGGCTGAAAATATTTTAGAGGGGGGAGGGGGAGTGAGCCGCCCATAGCGCCCCCTTAGCTACGGGCTTGTTGCTAAATATAAAAAATAGCTCATTAGGAGAATAATTTCAGGATATATTAATAAAAAAAGAAAATGTAATTTAAAATACGTTTCAGAAGTACTAAAATTTGAATATTTATAATTCAAAACTTATCATTCAAATGATTTGAAATTTTGTATCTAGGCACAGTTTGAAGCAAAAATTTGAAATAAATAACTAAAACTGAGTATTGCTATTGAAAAAAATTCAGTTTGAATGTTCGGTGCCAATAACTTTGTTCTACGATAATTTGTTGAAAAATAAATAAAGAATTTCTTTTTTTTAAATCATATATCATAATATCCTTTCTCGTTCATTGAATTGTTATATTCATTAAATGTTAAATTTTTAATAATTTTTTTTCTTTTTCTTTTAACAAACACGGTGATACGCAATAAATTAATATTTAATTCGTTATGATTTTATGTGACAATTTTAAGGTAATTTTATTACTTTACACAGCAAAACATTATTTTTTGACAATTTTTTTTATTGTATCTGTAACTGTGCACGGGCTTTCAAAAAATAACAAATAGCCCTACAATAACATAAAAAGATAAAATTTCAACATAAAAATGGTCCGCATTAAAAAATTTTTGCACAAATATTTCAAATCAGCTCGACAAGATTAATTTTCAATAGGTAGTTCAATTGTTCTTAGCAGCAAGAACTGATCTTTGGTGAATATTGTTATCATCAGATTTATAACTCATTGATAAACGTCAGATTACATTCGAAAAAAAAAATACGCAAAATGTGACAGTTAAAATCTTCGTCATAATTTATTTATTTCATTTCAATGGACGGAGAAACGGCAAAATTATTCCTCGTGTACAGTCTCCCCCCCCCCTCTCCCTTAAGTAAACTGGACATTGCCATAAAAAAGTGTGTGCATTCCATGTATCTTTCGAATTCATTTTCAGATGACAATAGTTGTTCCGGCGAACATTCGTTATCGGCAAATATATTACTAAGTATTCGGACGTGGCCGAACCTATTTGTATTCCTAAAATCATGTTTATTCCTATTTGGGCAAAAGTCAAACTAGGAAAGGATAGACAGAAATGCAAATCATTCTTAAAGGAAAAGAATTCTGAAAAAATAAGCCCTTTCATAATAACAATAATCATAATAATAATAATAATAATCAACCAGTACTCCGTTAACAGGCAGTAAAGCTTTCGAATATAATTATACATCCTAGTACTTACTGTCGAATAATATATGATGGGTTCAGGATCACGTCCATTTTGTAAGAAAAAAAAAGCGAGAGAGAGAATGAGTGAAAGAAAGATAGTCCATTTGTGTTTAGAAGATGCATAAAATCTGTTTTATCTACGGTCCCAGTGAACTAAGCTTGTTTTCACATACTAACTCATATGTGGCATCGATTGACAAAGTTGGTTCATAGTAGGTATAAGTGAAACAGATTTTATCTACCTTCCAAAGATATTGTCTTTCTCTCTCTTTCTGTTTGTCTCTGTGTTCTTCATATAGTCAAATGTGGTTGTGAGTACCTCATATTATATAAAATTATATAGTAGAATTGACAAATCTGCATTTTTTAAAAAATTGTAAGTCGTATTTTAGATTTATTAAAATAATGTCATGTTTCGCCTAGTTTATTTATCTAGTACCCGTAAAGCATGGTGACGTCTCTGCAACGTCGTTGTGACACACAACACATTGTGACTTTGTAACCATCGATTGTCGATGTGAAGTCACAGTGACTAAAATGTGAAGTCGTTATGGCCATTTTAGAGCTATTTCGTAACGTTTCACAAAGTGGTCACAATGAGACAAATTTGTGAAAAATGTGTCATTTGTGACTAATTTGACATTAACATTGTGACGAAACTGTGACAAAAGCGACGATATTTAAATTGCCAAAAACATGTTTTTTAAAGTAAATAACACGTTTTGAAGGATATTTATAAATTTCTAAAGATTCTTAAGAAAGTCACATCTCAGTCACAATGTGACGTCCCTGAGAGGTGGCATTTAGGTCACAGATGTGATGTGACCAAAGTGACTCACAGTGACGTCACTGTGACGTTACTGTGACCATGCATGCTATTAGGGTAGGTGAAGCCAGAGGAAAAGGGGGGAGTTTTGGCAACGGTTTTTTCTATCTAGGAAATGTTGATAACGCGATGATGAGTAAAAAAAAATATATATATATCGATCGTTTTTAATCAAAACAAAATTTTCTATAATAAATTTTATATTATTTCGCGTAATTTTCAGGAATACATATAATTTTGCAAAATTTTGTATTAACTTATACCATTTGAACGTGCTGTCAGGTTTCTTGCAATTTTGCATCATACAGAAACATTATGCGGTTTATTTTAATAGACACACACATTACACATTTATGGTATAAATTTTATTATGTATATTCACGCAAGAAATTGAGTTACTTTGCCTGATACTTTTGTACAAAAATGACTTTTTAAATACATATAATGCATATTTTAACTATTGTTTTAGGTTAAAAAAGGTACAATATGATTGCAAAACACTTAAATACCTTTAATACAGCAACATAGGAAACATTTTACTTAAGTGAAGAATAATAGCTAAAACAGTAATAGTTTCATTTCAAAATTATTTTTAACACATTCTAAAACAAAATAAGTGTTTTACTGAAGCTTAATTATTAACAAATAAGAATAATTAAATAAAACATGCAAGCAACTTCTGCATGTTACTTTTTAATACTAATTATACTAACATATACAAAAAATAATTTGAAAATGTTTAATTAAAAACATTTTTGGAAATTCAAAAATTACATGTAAATATATACTCAAATCATAAAATATTTATCAAATAAAAATGTGGAAAAATAATAAGTAAAAAGCGAATAAAACTATACTTTAAAATATGCACTATAAACTATACTATAAACTCAATAAATTTAATAAAGTAATTTGCATATATTGTAAAGTATTCTAAAACGAAATACTAACTAAGAATTATTTGATAATAATGAATAAACTTGAAAGAAAACTTAAAACACATCCATCAAAGAATTTGTTGATGTTAAAATATATTTATTTATATATTATTAAAACATATATTAAAACATATTTAAAACTATAAGTAAAATTATGAAATTAAAAGTATTTGATAATAATTAATAATAAGGAATGAATCTCAATAGTACATTTATATACTGATCAAAAATGTCATTAAAGTTAAAAGCATTTTTGAAATTGGAAATATATAAATAATTAAATACATCGAATAAATCTATTCAATTTTAACGGGTAAAACTGACTATTAATTCAAAATATGCATGCTATGTACGCAAATCTGCACAATCGAAAGCTTTCTTTGTGACCTTTTATTTTTTCTTTTTTTCCATTATTAATCAACAGCGAAAAAGATATAAGGATTAAAATGGAGTCACAGCTTCATTCTTAACAAATGCCAGCGCCTACTAATCAAAACGATAGACATAATACGAGTCATCGATTTGAAAACGAAATAAAAAAAAAGAACATCTAATATGCAATGTGCAGCCGTCGATCTACAAATAAAATTTCTCCAATTCAAATAAATGTAAAAAAGAGAGAGAGAGAGAGAAATTGTGATAGAAAACGCGCATTAATTGGACTGTTATTCACATGCGCTCCAATAATTGACATATTTATTGTATGTTTAGTCACCCATTCTTTCATTCTGCTAAGTACAGTAAAAATACTTGTGATAAATAAAAAATAAAGTTTTATTAGACAGGCAATCGATCGACTGGCACGTGAAGTGTAGCAAATGAGGTGCGTTCGTACGATAACGAAGTTTTAAAAATATTCAGATCTTGCTGTTATAGCATATAGTACTTTGAATACAGTATAGTGGTCATTTTTTGTGTGTGTGTTCCTGTAAATATACAGGAAGTAATTTTTATTACAACTCAACAACGTATATCATACGCTATACTGTCTGCTTTCTTTTATACAGGAAATAACTTGCAGCATTCCTCAGCAACGTACATCAATCTCATAAAATGTTAAATAATCA
This sequence comes from Maratus speculifer, assembly GCA_964019185.1. Lineage (NCBI taxonomy): Eukaryota > Metazoa > Arthropoda > Arachnida > Araneae > Salticidae > Maratus > Maratus speculifer. Next base: position 2,678,272 of record CAXHSM010000011.1, on the reverse strand, counting down.
ATTACAATTAAAACGCGCACCAAAAAATGTTCTCCCTATACCATTATGTAATGGATAATTTTGTGTGGCCTTGTAAATTAATAACAAATGTTTTTTGCACCACAGATAGTGCAAAATGTATATTATAATACATACTTCATAAATTCATAACAATTTTATTGTGTTCGAATGAGTGCAACACCATTAAAATGCATTTGAAAGTTTTTTGTTTTTTCCCTATTGACCGTATTGTAACGGAATACTTTTGATTGTAACTGTAATTGATCTGTGCATCCGATTTTTATAAAATTTGAAAAGACTTGATAAAATTATATAATAATAATTATATACTTTAAATTTCAAACGATTAAAATGCATATGAAACTTTTTTCCCCATTGACCGTAATGTAACGGAATACTTTTGTGCGGCCTTGTAAATTAATAACAAATGTTTTTTGCACCACACATTGTGCAAAATGTATATTATAATACGTACTTCATAGATTCATAACAATTTTATTGTGTTCGAATGAGTGTAACATATTTAAAATATATTTGAAAGTTTTTTCCCCCTATTGACCGTATTGTAACGGAATACTTTTGATTGTCCCTGTAATTGATCTATGCATCAAATTTTTATAAAATTTGAAAAGACTCGTGAAAGTTATGTAATAATTATATACTTTAAATTTCAAGCGGTTAAAATGCATATGAAACTTTTTTCCCCATTGACCGCAATGTAACGGGATAGTTTTGATTGTCTCTGTAAATGATCTATGTATTCGATTTTCATAAAATTTGAAATGACTGGACAAAATTATGTAATAATAATGTATTTTAAATTTCAAACGATTCGGTTGGGTAGTTTTTGCCTTGTTATATGCGGACAGACTGAGCGACAACTATAGGTGCTACGTATTTACATAATAACGAACGCACCTAAAAGGGGGGGGGGTGAAATACCAGGAGTGCAAAAATCTAGGCGCCAGAGGGTAGTCTCTCACCACTAAAATTTTAAAGTTTTTTTCGCTCAAAATTTAATAGTATTCTAGCAGGAATTTTACACGAAATATTACACGAAAAAAAACGAAATAAATTTTGTGGTGAGAAACTGCCTGCTGGTCCCTAGATTTTTGCACCCCTGTGAAATGCTATCAGGAGTCCATTTAATTTTCTGATTGTCGATAAATATCGAAATCTGGCAACTCAATAAAATTGAAAAATAAATTGTACATTTAGGAAAGACATACATAAATTAGAGAGTTTATTAGTGGAGCTATTGTCCCAAAATGTTTAATGAAGAGAAATTTTGAGCGTGTCTTTATTTGCTTAATAGAAATTAAAGTCCTTCCTAATGCTCTAAAAATGTAAACAAGTTTAAAAACTATTTCCTTTCTAAACATTTTTGAAAAATATCTCCATTGTTCGAAAACTCCCTAATTCACGAAGTCTTGCCTAAATGTGCCAAATTATTTTTCTAGGCTTTACAATGTTCCCACAGAACACGTTGCAGGTAAGCAGGAAAGGACATAACCGAATAAGCACAGGAAACTTACTTTTCAATCAAACTTCGTGATTTTCTTTTCTCCAGAAGGGTTAACTTCTCTGACATTTTATTACGCTAAATATCACTTGATAAATATTGATATTTTAGGAAATAAAAGTTTATTTATTTATTTATTTATTTTGCTTTGAGGTAGGCGCTACAGCTATTCGCCGGCATAACCTCCAATGATCACAAGAAACCATATAGAACACTTTATTTCAGAATATCCAATACATGCATATTCACAGGGACAACACAGACACCCATGCCGCTAGCTGGACTCGAACCAGGGACCAGCGGTGTGGGAGCAGCCTCCGCTACCTCCACGCCACTGGTTCGGCAAATAAAAATGATTTTTTGGTTTCTTTAAAAAACTAATTTTCTCGGAAACTACTGAACCGAATTTCATGCAACTACATGAGGTTATATAGATGCCAAAGAAGCATAACTGAAATTTTTTATATAATTTTATGTTTATAAAAACTGCTTGGAACAGAAATAAAAAATATTGAAAAAAAACGTGTATAATATTTGTCCAAAAATAACCATTTTTTTATGTGAGAAATCCTTATATGGTCTCGTATATTCTATATAAATAACGAAAGTTTGCGTCGGGAATAACAATATGTATGTATACAAAAATGTGCATTAAAACTATCAAAATTCATTTAAAAGAATTACTTGGGGCGGAGCTATTCAACTCTGACATCCGAAGAATTTCTATTATGAGGACACTTTCAATTTCAGTTTGGCACCTTTATAAAAAAAAAAAATCTGCAACTAAAATGGAAAAAAAAACTTCCTGCATTCAGATCAGTTTCAACTATCCAATGCAAAAAATAAAATAAAATAATTAAAAAAAATCATTTTAAAATATAGAAATGCAACCGGAGATATTTTTATAAATTTCTAGCATAAGATTAGTATACGCGAACGGGTTTTTTCATTTTATTGGAGCACCCCGTTAAGATGGGAATGTCGTTTTGTTGCTAGTCCAGCCCACAGAGTACGTAACAGAGCCTCAACTCGACTTGAAAAGAACGCCCTCAGTGGATCACTTAAAAACTAAACCATCGCGTTGGCGAATTTTATCCTCGTGATTTCTGTTTAACTGTAACCATATTCTGGTTTGGCGCTTCTTGCTGAATGCTGATTTGATTATCTTTGCACACGTGCTTATGGTATTTGATCTTAGATTTCCGCGCTTATATTGATTCGTAATTATTACTGTTATTATTCTTGAATTTTCAAGTTTAAATTATTAGGTCGTTATGTAACGAAGAGACACATGTATTGTTTGCAAGACGAATACGTCAAAGTTATTTCATATAAAATAATTCTTTCATAAATTTAAAAACAAGAAGCAGCAAACCGTCGCTGTAATTTTTTTTCTTTTATCATTTGTCGCCAAGGAAGCGATGTTTCGCCGAATTAGCAACCTCTCTTATGTTATGATCGTAGTTTCAGAGTGGTCCGCTCGTCTCGCTACTGTCTATGCGTAATCTCATGTTAAACAAGTTGCCATTACAGTGTATGAAAATTGATTCTCTGTTACTACTCTGTGGTCCAACCTTGGAAGGAAATACACTTTATGTGTCATTCTCTCGTTCTTTCCCGTACGTTTTTTAAACCTACTCAAATAACAATTTTAACAAACTAGCGAGAAACCCAGCTGTCAAGGATTTACTCGTTATTTAATTGATTTCCAAGGTTTTTCTATCATAAGGTTGTTCCATTTGAAGGATAGCCAATCAGAGTAGAGCGAGACTGATACGTCACTAAGAGGACAAAAACGGAGATGGATCAGCCGTGATAATGTAAATAGATGCGTAAAAAGAAGAAAATGAGGCAAATAAATTTTTTTAAAGCTGATTTTCGAAAGTAAATTGAATGAAATCATTCTCCTGAAAGTATTTTTTTAAAAATCAGATTGTTTAATTAAAAATAAAATATATAATGGTTAAATAATATCGCGGTACTCGGTTGAAATACTTTGAATTCGCGAAAAAAAAAATGTTTAAAAATACAAGTGAAAAGTTTTAAACTATTGTAAAATAAAATATAGATATATCAGTACACATTAGTAGTAATAAAAACTTTGTTTTATCATAAACAATACATGAAAAAAAATTCACATTCAGGATCAAAATAATGCAATAATTTTATTCTATAACTAAACATTCTATCGTGAAAAAAATATGTTTACATATTTTCTACATTATAATTTTTAAATAACAGTATCATTATTTAATAAATACGAAGTTTCAGATGAATTTCAAAAATACTAACAGCTGAAAATTTTTAAACAACTTCAATTATAATATTTCGATGTTATTATTTTATAAAATACATCAAATATAACATTTCTCCATATAAATAGGAAACAATAGAAGAAAAAATGGAATGGAATGTTGAATAGGGAAATGACACGTTTTAACCACCACCATTTTAACAAAGAATTTCAAATCTTCAGGGGGGATGCCCCCCCCCCATGGTCACTCCATGCATCCAACACTGCACAGACACATGCGTGTGCTTTCATATTTCATACATTATGTTGACTTTTTGCACTTTTTGACCATTGAAAATTCAAAATCTCAAATCTTCCGGAGGGGGAGCGCCCTCCCCGGGCCACCCCCAGGATTAAACAATGGTTTATTCGGAGTTCGTGCAGAGATTTTCGTATTTTTCACGAATTTTTTATATACGGTTTTTAGAGTTTTTTATAACGTTCGGCGCAATTTTTTGAGATTGTAAAAAAAAAAAAAAAATATTTACAACTTTTAGCCAATTATAATAAATTTTCTCATCTGTAGGTTCTTTTCTTTCTTTCTTTTTTCCTTTTTTTCAAATTTATTGTCTGGCGATTGGCCGGCATTTGAGAAAGAAATCTGGTTTAATATTTTAGTCCTATAAAGTAAATGCTTTTTTTTTTTTTTTCTTTTTTCCCTTTTATTAAAGTTTATTTGGAATTTCTAACGATTCTTTTAGGCAGTTTTTAGAGATTTTTGCGTACTGCAGACTGTTTTTGACTGATGTACTGCTGTACTGTTTTTGACATTCTTAAAAGGAATTCGGTTTTAAAGTTTTTCTCGAGTTCTATTAATTGTTCTCAAGATGTGTCGGGTAGACAACATGATTTGAAAAGAACTTATGTTAACATAATCTTTGGATATATACTTATTGGTGGTTCTTAAATTCATTTCTCAAAAACGCACATTTTCTGACTAATTTTTAATGTATACGTATAAAATTGACGAATATGACTATTGAAGGGATTGGAAATCGAATAGCGTTTTTCATTTTTTGTAAATAAGATATAACTTTGTTGAGATATAAGAGATTCTTATCAAATAGTTGTAGATTTATCTCCCTTTCCATGCTGTCGCTTACGGAAACACTCTTCAAAACGCCATTTTCTTAAATTGTTTGTATCGAAAAATGGATAACGCCATTCGATTACATAGTTTCTGACTAAAAACACTTGCTAATCTTATGCGTTTCAAAAAAAAAAAAATTATATATATATATATATATATATATATATATATATATTTAGAAATGTATCAGAAAGTAGCAATGAATTTGGATTTGGAATCTTTAGTAAAATGATATAGAAATATTTATATAAATGTACTTTTATTATGCAACTTCAAAAGTTAAGATGTTTTAAACTTTTTTTTTCTTTTTTTCTAAACCTTATTAATTTTTAAATGAATCCTTATTTGAATGTTGAAAGTCTAAGAATCTAAATAATCATTAATTTTGCTAATGCGTATTTCCAGTAAAATATAATGTAAAATCCTTAAATAGATATGTATGCAGTATTCTTTAAAGAAATTTTAATTATATGATAAAAATCTAATTTTTTTTAGGAACAGTCGAGAATGCGTCGGACCAGAACGGGCCGGGCCGGGCCCGGCCAGTGCAGACCTGTAACAGACATTAATATATATAATAAATTCAAATAAATGACCAGAACTAAAACACTAAAATCAAAAGTCCAGTTTTTTTTTTTTTTTTCAGCCCAATATAGTAAATCGATTTCTTATCGATCTTTTTGTATTTATTATTTTAAATGACAATATCTTGTCATTTTTTTTTCAATAATGTTTATTCCAGTGCTGAATTCAGACACTTTCCAGCGGGAGGATGTCTGTGTCTCTGGGGGGGGGGGGACTTTAGAGACACAGTTGCAGTTTTTGACCATTGGAATTTCAAAATCTCAAATATTCCGGGGGGTATCTCCCCGGGCCATCCCCCTGGATTAAACAATGGTTTATTCGGAGTTCCTGCAGAGATTTTTGTATTTTTCGCGAATTTTTTATACGATTTTTAGATGGAATGTTTTATAACGTTATGTTGTTTTTTTCAAGTTGTTAAGAAAATCTTTTAACAACTTTTAGCCAACTATAATAGATTTTCTCATCTGCGAGTTGTCTTTTTTTTCTTTCTTTAAAATTTATTGTATGTCGATTTGTCGGCAGTTGAGAAAAAAATCCGGTTTAATATTTTAGCCCTATAAATTAATGCTTTTTCTTTCTTTTTTCCATTTTATTAAGGTTTATTTGGAATTGTTAACGATTCTTTTAGGTAGTTTTTAGAGATTTTTGCGTACTGCAGAAATTTTTTGACATTCGTAAAAAGAATTCGGTTTTAAAATTGCAACCTAATTTAGTAAATTTTCTGCTCTGTGATTTTAGTGTTCGTTGTCATTTTGCGGGAGTGAGCGTATTCACTAGTTTTTTTTTCCACTTTTCTTTTAAGACGATTTTCCAGGAGTTATAAAGAGATTAATTCACATCAACATCGCGCATTCACTAGTTTTTTTTTTTTTTTTCTTTCAAAAAGTCTGTTAAAGAAATATAATTAAATCATTCACAAGGAAAAAAAAAAAAAAAAAAAAAATTCAATGCAAAACAGCATAGAAAGTACTATTGAGACGAGCCATGCGAGGCGAATTTGTCCTCTCCGTGACGTAATGCGCGAGCAGTTAGGAAATCCTTTCAGTTGACGCATCGCTCGAATGGTACCCCCCTGATTGATTTCCAGTTGTTGGATGTACATCAGATTAAAACTTTGTATTATCATATATAAATAATTCCGTAAAATTTTACCGGTATGAGTTAAATATTTCTCTCGCAATGACTTTTCAGTTCTTTATGAGAGCAAAACATATGAAAACTGCAAATTAATTTAGAAAAAGTAAATAAATTAAATGGCAATTTAACACGAAAAGCATTTATTAAGAATCTCTCTCTGTACAAAACATCTATAATATAGAATATATAATCTAGCTCAATATTTTAAACATGAACATGCGCCAGGCCGAAGAGGAAGATTAAAAAGAAAAAAGGGGGGAGGGGAGAATCACCCGAGAGTCCATTAAATTTTCTTACTCTCGATAAATATTGAAATTTGGCAACGCGATCTAATCGAAAAATATTTTTACACATTTAGGAAAGGCATCCATAAATTAGAGAGTTCATCGAGAGTAAAGATATTGCCCAAAAATGATTAAAAAAGAGAAATTTTGGGCGTGTTTTTGTTTGATTAATATGAATAAAAATCTCATTTAATACTCTAAAAATATAAACAAGCTTAAAAATTATTTCTTTTTTAATCATTTTTGGGCAATATCTTCACTCTCGATGAACTCTCTAATTTATGGATCCCTTTCCTAAATGTGTAAAAATATTTTTCTAGACTTTGCAATGTTCCTACAGGCAACGTGTCAGGTACGCAGGAAAGGACACAGTCAGATAAGCACTGGAATCATTCTTTTCAATCAAACTTCGTGATTTCTTTTTCTCCAGAAGTGTTAACTCATCAGAAATTACATTACACTAATTATCACTGGATAAATATTGATATTTTAGGAAATAAAAATTATTTTTTGATTTCTTAAAAAGCTAGTTTTTTCGGAAACTACTGTACCGGATTTCATGCAATTACATGAAGTTATATAGATGCCAAAGAAGCATAACATCAATTTTTTGTATAATTTTATGTTTATAAAAACTATGTGAAACAGTAATAAAAAATTTGCAAAAAAAAAAAAAAAAAAAAAAAAAAAAAAAAAAAAATTATCAATAATGTAATAGGGTAACATCCCCAGTAATTGGCACTTTAAGAATTTGTCTTTAAACTTACTTCAATTTTCATTACAAAGAAATAAAATATTTACTTGGAAATATTTTTAAATCAAAGAATGCATATCTGTGTATCTATTTTGCCCACTAAAAGCAAAAAAAATTGAAAAAGTATTTTTATAAAAATATATTTATAAAAAGTTGCTGAAATCACCAGTAATTGGCACCTAGAGCACCAATGTATGTCACCTTGTGATCCAGTAATTGGCATATGTTTATATTTAAAAAAAAACTTTACATTTTGCATTGGGTTTAATCGCTTTAAATGAATTTACTGTAGATGAAGATGCCATATTTCAGGTTTTTGAGAATAAGAAATCAGCATATTAATCTGAAATGTGAACACTTTAAAACAATACAATATACTTACATTAATACCCAGTAATTGTCATGCTGTCCCCAGTAATTGTCATATGAAGCTTTAATGGATTCCAATTACTGATAAAATTTATATTTTCAAATAAAAACAAATGATAAACAAAATTAGTATATAATTTTAAAAGTACTTCCAAAATAAATGATTTAATCTCAAATTCCTTGCGAATTCCTTGTAATTGGAATATGTGCCAATTACTCGGAACTAGCAAAATTGAAGCACCATTAATTGGCAACTACCATTAATTCAGAAATCCAAATATTTGTGTCGAAAATACTTTTACACAATTAAAGTAACCCTTTTTAACTAAACAAAACTGTTGTCAATTAAAATTTAAAATATATTATAAATCAGATAATAATGAATTGAAAAGCATGCCTTCCTTAAGCCAAAGAACAAGAATTTGTAACAAAATGGCTAATTTGATACAAGCCAGATTTGTTTCTCTTCCCTAGGCTCAATTGTCATCTTGTAAAATAAATCAAAGTTATAATCTTTAACATAAATGAGCATATAACTGATATATGGTCTTGAATTTTTAAAAGACTGGATATAAATCTTTTTTAGGACATGTTTGTAAAATGTGCCAATCACTGGTGCATGCCAATTACTGGGGGTGTTACCCTAGATATCCAACTTTTTTTTTTTTTTTTTTTTTTTTTTTTTTTAAATAAGAAATTATTATATGGTCTTCTATATTCTAGATAAATGCCTTAAGTTTGTGTCGGGAATAACAATATGAATATTTACAAAAATGTGTATTAAAACTATTAAAATTTATTTAAATGCGTTATTTGGGGCGGAGCTATTCAACTCTGACATCTGAAGAATTCCTGAAAGAAAGTCAACTGACAATATGTCAACTGATGTATTTTCGAAATAATTATGAACATAAGGCCATGTTTTTCAACTCTCTATATCCATATCGGAAACTGGTGTTTTGTATCCAAGACAAAAAAGAAAAATATTTTTGCTTAAAAAACAATTTGCAATTTTTGTTTTATTTAATGACAGGTTTTTGTGGCCGTTTACCTCGAAGGTAAATATTAAGAAAATTTGGTATATAATTTGAGTAAAAAATAAACAAAAAAGAAAGCCGGCAATATTGCATAATGCTTTGTGTATAATTTCTATTTTCTATTTCTATATTCTATGTATATTTCTATAATTTTGTAGCATTTAATTTTGTAAAAAATAAAATAAAAATAAATAAATAAATAAAATTGATTGGTTTTATAATTCCGAAAAGGAAGAATTGCTTCGATGGAATCTGTACTGGAGGCTTTGCTTACTTCATTTCAGAAATGTGACATTAATAGGTTATGTAAGCGAACTGTGAAGGAAATAGTTAAAAATAACATTGCTTTAATATCATTACCTACTATAATAATAATAATAATAATAATAATAATAATAATAATAATAATAATAATAATAATAATAAAATTACCATAGTAAAACAGGGTTGCTACGCTTCAGAGGTTTTTCCAGGTCATATATCAGTATTTTTTTTATAGAAAAATAATATTAGAATAAAAGTATGAAATTACGCGTCTATTTAAGTAAAGATTTTCTATAGAACAATACTGGTACAGAAGAATATTTTGGTCCGAATATTCCCTGACCCGTATGCACCCTGGTAAAATATTTATATGTATGTTATCGAATTTCATTGTTCCAGTCATAGTAATTGTTCTGGAATGCACAATTGTATTAATAGAAAAATGTTACATAAATGTTATTAATATAATATTTCTGTAAAATATAAAATAAATATAATAATAAAACATCGCTATTCTTAGTTTAGTTCTAGGATGGTTTTTTTCTATTTCTTTTATCTACATAATTTCATCCATGTAATTTCCTGAAGAATAGTTGATTTTTATTCTCCATTTAAATAAACATTAGAATAATAAAACTGACAGAAATTCAATACATATTTTATTTGATATTTAATTAAATTTCTTTAAGGACATAATTCTTATAATTAACAGTATAATTGTATGGTTTGAAGTTTATAGTAAAGTGGAAATTTTTGTAAAATTTTATAAGCACACACCAAACACACATACACACACACACAAACATGCACAGATAAAGACACACACACACACACACACACACACACGCACACACATATATATATATGTATAATTAGTTATTACATGATCTCAAAAATAATAATCACATTGCGTAAAAAATTGTATAAAAATTATTAAAACATAAAAGAAATATTAAAAAATTAAAAATATAAACGTGTATATAAAAACATATATAATAGAATGGCTGGGCGTGTAGATGTTAGAATACGGAGGAGGGTGGTATTGTCTGAATAAAACGCAATGGTTATTTTATTTTTAAATAATAAAAAATAACTAAAAAAATTAAAAAAAACCTGAGAGGAGGATAGGAATTTGCTAAATTGCAAATTATTTTATGCAGAATGTTCAATTGACACTAATGTATGGATAATTGTATAATTACATATAATAATTCTATTAATATAATTTAATTTATTTTCAGGATTAACTTGTACCTAACTTTTAACTAATTAGATACATAATGTGCTATTTCTAAGTGTCTAAAATCCATTAACTATCCATTATCCATTCACCATACATTAACTATCATTTTTATTGCATATTTCATCTTATATTAAGATATTGTTTTTAGGTTAGCATAATCAAATTAAATAATTTTGTTTTGCATTTTAAAGGTTACATTTTAACTATGGTGCGTGGTATAGTTTTAATGTTATTTTTATTTTTATTTTTCTATTCACTTTAGTAATTTTGTTGTGTCTTCTTTTTAATGGGTTTTTTTCATTTCATTTGGTTTTATACGTCTTGGTAGTCCCAAATTCGTACTATGTTGCTTTTTCATGGCTAATACAAAGATGAAACCACACACTTCATTTCTTTTTCAGGGCTTTAGGATTCTTTTTTGGTTCTGCAAATTCTATTTTCTATTATTTTTTCCCTATTTTCATGTGGCAAATTTCTATTAAATTGAAGAATTTCATATATTGTAATACAAGTAATGGATTTATATATATTTATATATATATATATATATATACCTATATATATACGCGGTTTTTTTTACCTTAAACTCCTATGGGTGAAATTCCCTTTCAACAAGTTTTGGAATCTTTGAAAGTAGGAAACCTAATTAACCCTCCGGGTTTTTCTTATCTCAGTCACACTGTACACAGAATGTTGATTAACGATATTAATGCTAACTGAAACATTTACATACAAATTGAGACTCATTAAAAAATTAATTATCGTATCTTGGACGCTTCTTTAAAAATGAAGATTATAAACAAAAAGAACAAAAAATACTTTTGGTCAGTACTCATCGTAAGGAAATTTTTTTTATCCGTACTGGAGTAAAATCCATGTTTTGTAGAAATTCAGTGATGCCGGGCCGTAGTCCAGGCATTTGGTAAAAAATAAATGCAAGTTTTGATGTAGTTTTCATTTTTGGTTCCCTTTATGTTTTTTGGGTCGCTGAACACTATAATCGCTATTATTTTCCAGCAAAGTTTGAATAAACTACTGTTGTCCCCTTTTTATCATAATTTTAGATTCAATAGATTATGAAATAGACTATATGGCAGCGAAGCGGGAGGAGGGGTGTGACGCAGTAGCGGCTGGTCAGGGGGTGCTGCATCAATTTATTCACACCACTAAACTTGTATGGTTATTTCAGTTTTATTTAATCAACAAAATTTGTCGAATAAATAATATGAAAGTTTCTGTTAAATTTTAGTGGTATGAAAAATTGGATGCAGCACTCCCTGACGAGCTGCTAATGGTGTGACGTACATTTTGCTTTACACTTTCTACAGTACCTAAAAGTAAAATAAATAAATATATATTTAATTTGGTGTTGCAAGATCTTTCCAACATAACCAACACGATACATATGTAAACCGACACGTGTTAAAAAAAATAAACAAAATCAACTAACTTAATTATTCCTTTTTTTTCTGGAAAATACTTGTGAATAACTAATAATTTATAAATATGTGAGAATTATGAACATATAAGTGTCCGTTTTTGCTTTTTAAATATAAAACCCTTTAAAAAATTGACATTTTGGGGAGTGGGGGGGGGGGGGGGAGCGGAAATCAGAAGCGGTAATTACATGAAATAAAATTTTGGATATGTTGAAGGATTACAACTTTGTTAACAATAAATTATCACTTTACATCTTCCGTCCTCGAAAGAAAAAAAAACTTTGCCTTTTCTGTAGTTTTTAGCATAAAATAATTAAACCTTCAACGCTTGATATGTAAAATAACTCTCAAAAACTTCCACTCCCATTTAAAAACAAGGTCAATTTTTAGAAATGGTATGAAAGGGGTTAAACAAAATTATTCTTATATTTTGCAATTTGGCGTATTGTAATGTAGAAGCAGAATCGTGATTCGATGATAGGGCTTTTTTCTCGCTGCACTCTTGGATTGTGCCTTGTCATTGCTTTCTTTCGGGTGGAGTTCGACCCTACTTTTTTCTGAAAGATTGGGTCTGGCCTAACTTTTTTCCCGTAGCAATCCAGGACTGGAACCCCTGAAAGGGAACTCGTCTATATTTTCAATGTAATTCCCTCTTAGACGATCTTATTTTGTAGCACTTTTCCGAATTTTAAACCTCCAATTCGTAGAACAGTACATAGAATGTGGATTAACAATTTTAATGTTAACTGAAGCATTTATATGCAAATTGAGATTCATTAAAAAAATAAATATGATAGCATAGGACACTTCTTTAAAATGTAAAGATTACAAACATGAAAAAAGTTAAAATATTTAATTTTGGTCAGTAACTCCTCGTGCGGACCAATTCTTAACTGTATCGACATAAAAATCAATGCTTTTATAGAAATTCAATTATACCAGGTAGGACTAAGACGAAAATTTTAACCCTTTCGGGGGGTTGGCTTTTCTGTACGGTACAAGTTGCCGAACTTTTTTTTCTATCAGTCGGGTGGTACAGGCCACAAAATTTCGGCCGGTGCACACAACTACTGGCTGCCCCCAGTTTCCATTCAACAAAATATCTCACAAAAACATATATTTTTACTTAACCCATTAGTGCCTGAATTATTTTCTTCATTAAAATTCAAGTTTTACATTTTCCCACCACTTTTAAAGCAATAATAACTTTTATCTTAATTTATCGAAGACATAGTCTTCAGAAAGAAAGTATTAATTTGTCCTTTTTTTATTGGTGTGAAATGCGCTAATTTGATTTTTTTTTTTTTTTTTTAAACAGTCCCAAAAATGGGACGCCAGGCACTAATGGGTTAAAAAAAAATAATTCGAGTATACGTTCAAAGCTTCTCTAATATGCTATATGCGTGATACAAGATATAAAATTGCGTCATATTTACAACGAATCAACTAATCGTAAGTTAGTCGAGCGTCGACTCATCATCCAGGTGAGTTGATTCAGCTTCAATACCTTAAAGTGAGTCTAAGTTCTACTGTTAGAAGCCGTTCTCTCCGTAAACTCTCGCTTAGTTTATGAAATAAATCAGCTGCTTTTAACAACCGCCGACTTTCATGAGTTGACTAAATAAAATTGTTGCAGCAAGTAAAACACTGTCATTTATGAGTAAAATTTTATGTTTGATATTTTATGGTGTGAGTTTAATACTTAAAAGATCATTATTTTATTTTAAGATCGTGTTCTCATGAGCAAGATTTCTGCACTTAACAGGAATAGGAAGTAAACTTTTGTGTGTTGTAAATATTAACACAAAATCCCCATGGATATATTAAACATACCTTTTTCATATTTACACGACTTTTTATTAAAACATTATGATGATTTATGTGGAGAAATATCACATGATTTAGCACTAGAACCGCGGAAATGCTTTCGCAAATTCCTAAAAATACTTCACATCAGAATTTTCATTTTAAACTAATTCACCTATTTATTCAAATTATTTTTCTGCATCATATATATAACTTATTTTATAAAGAGTTTTCTGGTTCGAATCGACATCTATTCATTTGTTCCGGGTCAAAATGACCCGGTTCCACGGTTCTAGTGTACAAAAGAAAATTCTCTATATACTAATGCTTTACATTTAACATAAAATTTTTTATTTAAGAAGATGTAACCCAATCGCGGCCGTCGGCTCAATCGTTCGGAGTTTTTCGAGGTTTTCATTGAACCTTGGACTACCTTGTGTAAATACGGGGTTGGTTCTTTTAGTAAGACCCTTTCGAAGGGCATCTCCCCCCCCCCCCTTTAGCACCTATATACCTCATGTTGATATTTGGCCGTCATAACCACAACGCTATTCAGAAGAGGCTCTGCTTCTATGACTTGAGATTTACATATTTTTCCGATATTTATCGATTAAAATAATAAAACAAATATCACCCATGGACATTTTAAATTATATTTATTGAAATTCTAACTGTACACATCAGTTACACAAAATTTTTATGCAAAAAATGAAGATTGTGTGTTTTATTTTCTATGAAATATGTGCCTATAAATGGCGTTACTTGTTTCTTGTTTCCTTCATTCTCAGGGAATGCAATGAGCTACTAATTTGTCGCGAAATAGCTTACCCACATAGCACACATTCATCTATAAGTCATCTAGAAGCTGTAAATACAAGACGGCCAAAACATCTATAGGTTATCTAAAAATATCCACGATACTCTCTTTTTACGTCTATTAGAAATAACATGTGTGATCTCTCTGAGTTCCTCCAGACGTTGATTATATCCAGATAGTCTACAAGACTACATCTATAAGACCTCCAAGCAAGAGTATTTTTTCCATAAGAGATGCATAATGCGTGTTATTCGCAAATCCATTGGATGCAGTCTTGAGTATTTCCTAAGGACATGGAGTAAAGGATTTCCTTTAGATGTTAAAAGAGTGAAAGCCACAGATCGTCTGTTGCAGGTCACAGACGTCTGATAGAAATCTAAATTGGAATGTCAGATCGACGTCTGTTTATTTACTGATATGCACATCTAAATAACATTATGGAGATTATAGACGTATTCATACTATAAGTCGACGTCTTATAGATAACGTGTGTTGTGTGGGTAAAGTGAACTGCTGCATGTAATTAATTATATTGTATATTAAATGTTTTGTATTCGAATTTACAGTTATTATTCAAACAATTACTTGAAAAAAAAAAACCTCAAGTTGAAACGGAAAGTGATGAAATTTAAATTGTCAGTATTGTCAGGTTAAAGAGAACGAATGAAAAATAGTTTATTACTTACTTAGAATTTAAGTAAAAATGTATGAAATCATCTCGTGATTCTGAACTAGATGAATACCCTGTTTTTCGATGTAAGTTCATAGAATGTGGATTAAAAGTACGTTTACATTTGTATGAATGTAATTAAAGTTAATAAAGCCCTTGTTTATTTGAAAAAAAAGGGGAAAAAAGATAGTATTTTAACTAGCTGTTACATAATATACCTTATTTAAGAGTGCTATTTGAACAGTTAAACCGAAAATGTTAACATTTGTTAAAATATGACAAGTTAGTCAGTGGTATTTTTCTGGAATAAAGAGTCAGGGGACGCTCATACTCTCGAACATTGGACTATCACCTATAGGCAGAGTCTGGCAGTATCGAAAATGCATGTATTTGAAATACATTTGTATTTTGTATTTTAAACCTATATTATCAAAGTATTTTTGTAATGTATTTTCAAACGATTTTATAAAGTACTTTGTATTTTGAAAATACTCAAACACATTTTTCCCAGATTTTCAAATGCCATGTTTATATCGCACATAGAAAAGCTGCGATTCAAAAAGGAAATAGTGATAGTCTATTTTGATTAGTTTTCAAATTCTGATCTGGAAATAGTCTAATCACTGTAATTAAAGAATTCACACACATACACACAAAATAATAATAATAATAATAATAATAATAATCAACAGGTTTCTGTGTTACTTTCATGCTTGTAAAATATTTTTGGTGCTGCATTCTCTTGAAATTAACATGAATATGACAAATATATACAGACACAAATCAGTCATTTATCCTTTGTATTCTTTGTTCCTTTAACCTCTCTCGAAATTAACATTTTTTAAATGAAACTCTATATAAAAAAATCATTTTGACCTTTTAAAAAATAATATCATTTATACTTTTATAAAAAGCTGTTTAGAAAAATTGGATTATTAACGACAAGCATTAAAAAGGCTATTGTTAATTAAAATTATTAATTTAGAGCTGATTTAGGGAATTTAGAAACTGATTTGGGAACTAATTTAGAGCTGATATATTCCTAGAATATTTTAAATAATAAACAGAGAGGTAGAAAAATCCAGCATTAGAAATTAATCTATTTTCCGATTTTCTTAGTATATAATTTTTCTATAAAGTATTGCCATTAATTTGGTGCTTTCATCTATTATCGACATTCTTAAATGACTATTATTGACTATGGTACAGTTTTTCAACTTTTTCGACTGATTTCGTTTGGAACTAGAAATTCCGGAAGATAATTTTCATGCTATGTAAACATAAACTTTTTATAATTAAGTGATTTTTTTTTTTTCAACACAAAGATGGTGGTAACTGGGTGGGCCGCAGCATCAGCATGAGAAATCTCAATCTGCGGGCTTTTCATTTAGATCAGTAGAAAAACAGGTGAATTGATGTTTTTCTACCGTTACACTTTTAATTGGGGAAAAAAAAAATAATAATAAATAATTAGTAGTAAAAAATTTAGAGGCAGAATGTTTCGTAATACTAATCCGTTCGAATGGTAATCGAATAAAATATTTTAACAATGCAAAATTCGAAATGAAATTTCTTGTAGCAAAAAAGATGTAATAAACATTTAACCAGATAGAATTTTGTTCATTTTTTCCCTTAATATATTTAATATATAGAATAGAAAGAGGGATGGTTGGTATTCCCCAATTCTCGATACAAAAGAAAAAGAAAATGTTACTTTTATTATTTTAAGAATAATCCTTTAGTCCAGGCATTTGGTAAAAAATAAATGCAAGTTTTGGTGTAGTTTTGATTTTTGGTTCCCTTTATGTTTTTTAGGTCGCTGAACATAAATCTGGCATTATCCAACAAAATTTCTCTCCGGAAACGATTTTTTTTGGCAAAAAAGGGGCGTTTTTTTCTAAATAACTTCAAAATTATGCATTTTAGATAAAAGTCATCAATACATAAATTAAAAAGCACAAAATTTCCTACATTTTGTGTATTTAAAGTTTTTACTCTGATCAATTGTTTAGCCGGGAGAGAGCCGCAAAAATGGGTGTGAAAAGCAAAAAATTCTGAAAAACGTGAATCACAACACCGTACGTCGATGAAACATGAAAAACAACTATTTTACGCAAATTTTCCACACTTAATAATACTAAATATATTATTATTGACTATATTTTATTAATCTGATGTTCATTGTTTCTTTCATAACTAAAAAATAAATAAAAATGAGCATATCTGTGATCAAAATCTTCATTTGCTATTATAAAATAATAATAGTAATAATTTCTTAATTTCACTTTTCATGTAAATAAAATACCTAAAACCGGCTTTAACTGATCCCATCTGCACTTTCCCCCTTGTTTGAAGGGGTGCCAGTGTGAAAAAACGTTAGTCAAGCGCCCACCCCCGCATCCCATGTCCAAGTTCAGTGGAATACTAACCCCCCCTTCCCCTCTAGTCTCGCCTCTGTTAGAAATATGCGTCGCACAGATCACTAACTTATCAGAAGGACACATTCTTATCAGTTTCCGTATGCAACTGCTTACTTATAATTTAGTAATTCACTGTTTGTGTCTTCGTGAATATAGTGAACATCTAAAGTGATTTTGCGCGATGTCGCTGTGTTTTATTTATGACTTTCTTTTAGAAGAGGGCCGTCAGGGAAAGTTAATCGAGGTATTGCAGCGTTAATCAAGGCAAGTACAGAAAGAAAGGATGGAAAGGCAGTTTTCCTAAAGGGGAAAACCTCAGTAGATATACATGTTAAGTGTAGAAAAGCATACGTAAATGAACGGATGATTACTGCTTATGTGAAGACAGTTGAGGAACAAAGTGCTCAGTTTAATTTTAAAACTAATTGTTTTATAGTGGACTGTGCATTTCGGAAGAGTTCATTGCAACACAAGCGAAAAATCCACCAAGAGAACGCAGTACTGTATACAGTGTGCGACACATGGGAGTACAATTCTGAAAGCAGCAAGAGCTCGCAATGATGATTATGGGCAGGCTATAATTCAGCGCATCGAACCAGTGAATGATTTGATCGCAGCAGATGTTCAATAACACATCAAATGTTTTAAATATATTTATAGGAGGCCGAAGGTCCAAGAACAGAAGAAACGTGGTCCGTTTGCCGAGGCAATCGACAGAACAATGCAAAGTACATACGATTACCTTGAAAATCATGATGACGAGCGTCAATTCTCCATGGAAGAACTAATGAAACAGGTTACAGGGAGTTATTAACCTAATATGAGAACTATAAAGTTTAACCTCATTGAGAGATATGGAGACGACATACTGATTACAAAGAATCAGAAAAAAATGGTCCATTGTGTGTTTCAAGAATATAGGAGGGAAGATACTGACTAATGCATGGTATCAGCAAACATGTAAATCTGATCGAGATGAGAGACTGCGACTGATTGAAGCAGCAGCAAAAATTATTTGGGAAGATATCAGATAGAAGATTTGCTTCGGGAAACTGCAAAAACATCGCAGTTGTGTGTCAAGACGAAGAGGATGAACTAGACTCTGAAACCGATCTGGAAATGGATTGCCCACACGATGAATCAGAGGACCCAATGGAAGGGGAAATAGTTATGCCGCAAGGTATCAAATAGTTACTATTAAAAAAACTTTTATTTGTAATATTGATAGTTATAAAAACACAAACTAATTCCATTCGTCTATTTTCTATTTTGTAGATGTCAGTGAAAAGCAGGGATCCTCAAATAAAAGAAAGAGAAAATAGAACTTTGTTTTTTAAGTAAATGTACTTACTAATGTACATGTACATAATTATTTATTATTAAATAATAAATTATAATGCGTCGTCGTTTTTATTGTTAGCAACTTCATTGTAAATTATAGTCGATCATAATATCTTCAGTATCATTTAAAGTCAATCTTTGCTGAAAAATGATCATTTTTCATGTTAAATCTATGTACAGTGCTATAATTCGTATTTCCCGGATTTTTTTAATTTTCACACCCACATTTTGAACTTCTAGATCTTTAAGAACTGGAATCCGTGTCAGCTTTTACATGTTAAAGCCTGTTTTAGTTAGGTTTAAATTGTTATTTACATTATTTAAAAGTAAATTAAGAAATTATTACTATTATTATTTTGTAATAGCAAATGAAGATTTTGATCACAAATATGCTCATTTTTATTTATTTTTTAGTTATGAAAGAAACAATGAACATCAGATTAATAAAATATAGTGAATAATAATATATTTAGTATTATTAAGTGGGAAAAATTTGCGTAAAATGGTTGTTTTTCATGTTTCATCAACGTACGGTGCTGTAAATCACGTTTTTCAGGATTTTTTACTTTTCACACCCATTTTTGCGGCTCTCTCACGGCTAAACCATTGATCATAGAAAAAAACTTTAAATACATAAAATGTAGGAAATTTTGTGCTCTTTAATTTATGTATTGATGACTTTTATGTAAAATGCATAATTTTGAAGTTATTTAGAAAAAACGAAAAAAAGCCACGTTTTTTACACGTTTTTTGCCAAAAAAACGTGTTTCCGGGAAGAAATTTTGTTGGATAATGCCAGATTCGTGTTCAGCGACCCAAAAAACATAAAGGGAACCAAAGATCAAAACTACACCAAAACTTGCATTTATTTGTCCTTTTTGAGCACGTAATGCCTGGATTATTAGGACTGTTTTTATAAAAACCTTAATTTCTCTACGAGTATACATGCTATCCTTATAAAAATAAACACAGTACATTACAATAAGCCAATTAATCATAATGTACAGTTTGAACGCTTTTGCTACATTAGTTTTGACAGGGTTATCCAAAAGATCTTCGTTCTTTTTCAATTTGTTTACCGTCCCCTGTTCGATTTCGGGGAAAACTCTTCGCGAAAATGTATGATGCGTATTATTTGGTTTACACACCTGGAGTTTCACCACATTTCGATTTATATATCTTTCATTACTTACTTAATTACCAATTATGCTTAACTTTTGGACACCAGTGTATTGTTATTTGTGGAA